>JAUMHA010395207.1:0-11579 GCA_032359765.1 Saxidomus gigantea
AATGTCTTTGTATAGAATTCTTAACACCTTGTGATGTAGCAAGTGGTCTCAAAATATAAATTTGCAATTTGTACACTTAAAATTTAATGAGACAATTTTGAACCGGACAGAACTTTTGTCCTTAAGTATATTTATATGAAAATATGACTTTTGTCTGACTGATTGGATTTGTTTACCCTTGTCGACTATTGTCATATGACCGAGAGAAGAAATGTGTCAGTTGTTTCGGTTACTTTAGTGACAAAATGTGTGAAAATTACAGCAAACTGTTTAAAAGGATTAAATTTATCTAACAATATTGTATTTTACTATCTTGTTTACATATGTGTCTTTTAATTTCAGGCTTTAGGATGTGTTTTATACATGTTATGTTTTGGTGTTCATCCATATGAAGATTCTGCCAAATTAAGAATAATCAATGCCAATTACTCTATACCAGAAAATGATACAGAATTCACCATCTTCCATGATCTCATTAGTAAGTGCTTGAGTACTATGTTTTATATGATGATTAATAGTAAGTGTTTGAGCACACTATCTTTGAAAATCTCATTAGTACAGTTATGTCTGAGTACACTATCATCTATGATCTCAATTGTAAGTGTTTGAGTACACTGTCTTCGAAAAATCTCATTAATGAGTGTGAACATACAGTTTTCAATGATCTCATTAGTATCTTGCATGATCTTATTAAGTGTTTGAGCACACTGTCTGCTTTGATTTCATAAATTAGTGTTTGAGTATACTGATTACTTTTATGTAAGAATTCACTATTTTACACTATCTTATTTGTATAATATTATGAAAATTGTGTAAAATGAAATATTTCAGTGGGTATGTTCAAAGTTAACCCAGTAGAGCGTCCTTCTATAAATGATGTATTAGAACGTCTTGAGGAGATAGGTGAGGCAAAGAAGGTTAAACTGACAGATCCCTTACCCCAATCCATCCTCACAGAACCACAGTCTCAACAACCAGGTAAATACAAGTCGGGAGTTTCAAGTTGAATTTTAATTTTGGAATTATTTCTACACCTGTCCCTTGCACAGATATGGTGCATCACATTTACTTTGCATCCTGGTATAGTACTTTTTGCTTCTATCTTGCCTTGTATACTGTTTATCTTGTTAAGCTTTACTGGAGAACAATTTCTTACGTAATTTATCCTTTTTGCAGTATATCCACCAAGTCCAGCCAGGGAACAGGCAGGTTCTAGTCAACAGTCTGGTTTAGATTCGTCAGCTGGTTCCCTGTTTAGTTCACTGAAGATGGGTGCTGGCAGTCTCATGAAGAACGTGAAAGATGCCTCGGCCAAAGTGGTGGAAACAGTCTCTGCGTAAGTTAATAGTGAAGCCTTTCTTTAAAGACATGCTAGTCTGAGTCAGAAAGCCAGGAAATACATGCAGAGGATATATAACTTTATTTATGGGAACTTGCTCTTAGCCAAAACATATCGGACTGAATTTCTTAAACTTGTCCAGTAAACATACAGTTTACATGTGAGGGAGGGCTTTCAGTTGTTCAAAAGTCTCGAATTTGTAACAAAATGTCTTAAAACATGTCTCATTTTCTAAATTAAAACTGTTTATTAGACACCAATACATTATCCTCAAACATTGTAGAGGCTGTTGGTTCATTGGAGGCTGAATTTGAGCAGCACTTCCACTATCCTTTCTGTCTGTCTGAGAACTGGTTAGAAACTCACAGAAGCAGTTATTGAGGGATAGCTGACATGGTTTAGACAAATTTAATCTACAACTAGTGCAAATATATACATCTAAATTAAAATAATTTCAATGAGAAATGCAGCTTTAGTTATCAGATAATATTTATGTCTGTTTCAGAACAATGAACAAGTCAGAGCTGGATATCAGTTATATAACTTCCAGAATAGCAGGTACAAACTTGTATTACTTGTTGTACTTAAACTAAATTCGGAATAAAGCAAATGCTTTCATGTGTGTTTTTGTAGTTTTAAAAGTTTCAAACAAAATGCTGTGTGATAGGTGTGTAGTATGTGTTTCTTAAATATTCTTACCCCCAGCCTGTCATAAAACATTTAGATATATGTATCAGACCTTAGACTTGCATTAGTTGAGAGTTGTATAAGCTATACAAGAACATAATGCCATCACCAGTTTGCTGTATGCTTGAGTATGTTAACATAATTACACTCTAGCAGGAAATATCTAATAATGAGTTCTGTGGTCATTCTTATCATGCTCCCAAGGCAGTCTAGGGGTTGTGATCTTAACGCAAGCCTAAGGTACTCAAGTTCCACTTAGAAATTTGTTAATTAAGAGGGGTGGGGGTGTTCATACTTGTTTATCTACCTGACCACTACTTAAACTACTTAAGGTCCTGTTTACTCCAACCTGTTTGTTGGTAGAAGTTTGACAGGCAGTCAAGTGACCATGCTCATTGTACAACTCTGTTTGAGCCTATAATATGTAAATACATGTAAATTTGTTGATTGCAAATAATCTCTATTTATTACCTTACCTTCCTTTGCTTATCAGGAATGTTCATTTTATTGTATTTGTGTTTCTTTTGTCACCAGTGATGTCATTCCCTGCTGAGGGAGTGGAGTCTGCTATAAAGAACCATATAGATGATGTAAGGAACCATTTGGAAGGTCGCCATAGAAACTCTTATGCTGTATATAATCTGTCACAGAGGCAGTACAGGAATGCAAAGTTTGAAAACAGGGTAAGATACATCTACAAATTACAAGTACTTTATTATGATAAACTGCTAATTCTCAAATTTTCTCTGTTACACATTGAAGAAATATCAACAGAGAAAATGACATTAACATTGTGTGTAACATGAGCGTTTCCACCATTTGTAGCACTATAAAGTGTTTGCCTCTGATATTGGGGATTATTGAAATGGCACTGTTTATATTTTAAGGTTGTGGAGAAAGTAGGGTTACTGTTGTAAAGATAATATTATTATCTAAAAGCTTTATGGTACAGAAGTGATGTCATGGGCATAACGATAATATTCAGATCTTCACTGTTTTCACATTTATACAGTGGGGTACAGAAACTGATTAAATAGTACCAAATAATCCGTTTAGTCCAAAAGGTATGGTACTTTAGGAGAAATGTTTTAATTGTATGAGTTTGAAAAATCTTTGAAATGCTTGTTCACTAATTACTCACTGGTTGTGGAACACAATGTTGACAGTACTAGGTGAAAGTTAATCTGAGTGTTTGATGTAGATAGTTGTGTAATGACATCTGTGTGCTGTTTTAGGTTTCAGAATGTGGATGGCCTTCAAGAAAAGCTCCTACGTTAGCCAGCTTGTTTGCCATTTGTAAAAACATGCATCTGTGGCTAAGACAGAATCCAAAGAACATCTGTGTTGTTCACTGTTTGGTAAGTTTAATGTGCCTAAATGTCCTAAAATAATTCCATTGCCATTAAAACAACACTAGGTTTAAACATTACCACACTGTTTCACTATACATGTTTGTCAGGCAGTTGTAATACTTCCATAATGCATTACTGTAAAAGTCTTCAGTGCATTACTGTAATAAATCTTTAATGCATTAATGTAATTCTAATGTAACAGGATGGCAAGGCCTCATCAGCAACTGTGGCAGCAGCATTTCTTGTATTCTGTCGACTGTTTGATGGACCACAACAAGCACTGACAATGTTCAGCAAGAAGCGTTGTACACCAGATGTTACCCCATCACAGAGAAGGTACCTTGTTGATGTTTATTGAATTTATGCTGCAAAAAAAAAAAGTTGATGCAAAAATAATATTTAGCTCATGCAGTATGAGTCACATGTATAGGTAGCTGTTAATATTTTCATATTGAAAGTTTAAACTACAAAAATAGTGAATGTATTTTTACTTGTAACTAAATGGTTCTTTGCAATTGGCAATGTAGATTTGACAGGCCTAGAGGAACATACTTCTTTGAATAAGTTAAGGTTAATGTACATGGCTGATAGAACCTTTCAATGTCTTTCGTATGATAATGACAGACCTTTGTTGAAAACTTACAGCCAAACTTTTCCATGGTTTATATTTTAGATCACCTGAGCATGAAGTGCTCATGGTGAGCTATTGTGACAGCTCTATGTCTGCTGTGTGTTGTTTGTTCTTCAACAATTGCTTCAAACAACATCTCCTCTGAAACTACCTAACCAGTTCCAACCAAACTTTATAGGAATTATCTTTGGACTATCCTCTACCAAATTGCTCAAACTTTTCTACTGCACAAAATGGCCACAAGAACATTTCCATTTAGTCAATTTAACCAAACTTCACAGGATTGTTCCTTGCATGATCTACCAAAACTGCTCATATGGTTCTGCTCTTGTGCATAAAATGGCGACCAGAGCTAAAAATCGTGTATATTGCAATTGTTCTCTTTTCACTCAGGTGAGCAATAAAGGGCCATTATTGCCCTTCTGTTTCATTATCTGTCTTCAGATTAATTCTATGCTTATTAATGGGCAGTGATACTGGGGTATGACGTCAAAGCATAGAAAAATTGTCATAAAAATGTTGTATTTTCTCCAGGTACATAGAATATCTGAGTGAGATGGTTGCAGATGATCCATATAAACCCCACACAAAGGCCCTCATTATAAACAGTATTACTTTATCTCCAGTACCTCTCTTCAATAAAATGAAGTAAGTTTTTTTCACAATCTATAGTCATTATTGTATTCCTATTTATTATGTTAACCTTATTAAATTGTACTTCAAATTTACTTCAGTCAGTTTAAGGTTTAGAAGAAAAACAACATTGATTATACAATGTGTTACAGTCATGTTACTTATATTTCACCAGCATCAAACTTTCAAAGATGAAGATGCCTGTCTGACATTCCCCTAATTTTTCAGTTTAGATGACATTCTATTAAGTTATCTAGTTTCTGTTTTTACTGAGAGGGATATTTCATTTCAGAAATGGTTGCACACCATTTGTAGAGATATATGTAGGGGAGGACAGGATTCTGACCACTTCACAGGAGTATGACAGAATAAAAGGTTACTCTGAGGCGGAGGGCAAGGTCACTTTACCACTGAACATTTCTGCAGCGGGAGATATCACTATAATTGTTTATCATGCCAGATCCACTTTTGGAGGCAAAATACAAGGAAAGGTAAGGTACTTTTAAGAAAGTTTGTTATGTGTTTGCAAGAACATTTTTATACGCATTTGAATATTTTGAAGGGTATTATTTAATGTTACAATACATGTTGTTTGAGATAAGATGTTCAACCCTGATGTATTTTGTTGTTTATCTTGAAATATCCTATTTCAAGTATTTTGTCTAGTGAAAATGTGCTGATAGAGGTGAAAAGTGCTAAAATAATGCCCTTATTAAAAATCTTTATTATAGTCTATGGTTTAATTGTTAAACAGGTTGGCCGACTACGCTTTAAGATGGTTGCATTTTGCTCTTGCTGTCTTGATAGAACTTTGTGCCTTTACTAAAGAGTCCTTACCATAGGAATCCATAATCAAAGGCAAAAGAAATGCAACTTTTTCATTTTCTTACTATTTGCAGAAAAGTGTCAGTGTATATCTTTTCATTACAACATGTATAATAAGAAATACAGTTTAATTTCCTATCTGTCTACTTTGATGATGCATTCAGAGAAATTTATTATTTATTCTATGTCTCTGCTGTAGGCGAATACTTTTTTTAAATGTGCAGGATATTATAACTTTCAAGTTAATTAGTCAAATTGCGTTTCTTTTGCCGGTCAGTATATTTTTAGCAAGTTTTTTTCTAGGCCATGTATTTGAGTTAGATGACATATGTTTAACATTGCAGATTACATCAATGAAGATGTTTCAGTTCCAAATCAACTCTGGGTTTGTAAAACCTAACAGAACAAATCTCCGCTTTACACAGTAAGTTCTTTGGTACTTCAGGTTTTTTGTGTGTGACATTTTTTTTTGCAAACTAATACATGAAATCATACAGCTGGACTATCTCAGAAAGTGAAAGATACTTAAAATATTTTAACTTGTGCCTTTTCCACTCACTTTATAGAAATCTGTAGAATGCAAGAAAACGAGAATGAATAATCTTTGAATTTTCTGGCATAATTTTAAGTGTTTCTTTACACTCGGTATTAGCGTTACACACTTTCAGTTAGATTGTTTCTTTTTCAAAAGTTGTGTATTTCTGTTTCATGGAATCTGTGTTCACTTTGTTAGGTATGACTTGGACCAGTTGGACACACCTGACAAATATCCAGAAAGGTTTGCTGTTATACTGAATACAACAGTTTCACCAAAGGACCGTCCACCAGAACAGAATTTCCCATGGGCAAAGTTTGATGTTCAGAAACTCTCACCCAGGATTCTCTTCTCCAATAGAGAGGAACTAGAAGAGACTATGACAGATTTTGGTATGCACTGGTATACATTTATCGAAATGTATTCCTTATGTTCTATATTTAGATGGTTTATAGTCATGTGACTTCACACATAAAAAAAATGCAGTTTCATTGTGCTATAAAGGTGGGGGGTTTTTTTTGACTTCCCCAATGTTTTGTTTCAGTTAATTTGACATCTTCCAAGAATGTTAAAATCATGTCCCCCATGTCAAAATATATAGAAAAATATTTCAGTTCAGTTAAGTATAAAATTTGGTGTATTTATTTACTTATATTTAAATAACTGCAGACAGAAATAATATAGTTCATCCTTGATGACATAATTCTGGTAGGTTGATATACTGATTCAGAGTGGGTATTATTTCAGTTTTAAATCATTTAAGCGTGTTCCAGTATTCCAGTAGATGCCAAAGCAGACTCAACTTTTTTAAAATTTATCTCTAAACGACTCTTTATAAGGTCTTTCTGTCATGTAGGTATATCAGATAGAGGAAAAGCTAGGCTGGCTAGATCTTCTAGTGTTAGTTCAAATGAGAGTCCAAGTCATGTTCCAAATGACACAAATAAGCAACCAGTCAGTACCACCAAAGAAGAGAGAAATACTCAGAACCAGTCTTCAACAACTAGTCAGCCAAAACAGGAAGTTCCTACAGCTAACTTTTTTGAAACTTTAGACTGGAATACTACTGAAACATCTAATGAATCAGTCCAGACAGTGAAAATTCCAACTGAAGATGAAAGCTGTCTGCTTGAAAATACCAGTGATGATGAGGACGACTTTGCAACCTTGACCCAAGAAAGAGTGGTTGGGGTAAATGAAAGAAAATCTCCACTGCCTAGTGATATTGGTAATGTGCAATCAAGTGAACAAAGAAATAGTTCCCAACAATTTGAAGCTAAATTTGAGGAACAGTCTGGGACTAAAACTCAAGGGGATGTTGACTTCTTCAATATGAACAGTGGTGATATTCTAGCTAATAATGTTGACCTTATGGATATTGAAAAGAATCCTTCAAATGTAGACTTACTGGGTGGGACAACAGACAGTTCATCAAATGTTGATGTGATGGGCGGTAACAAAAGTCGTGATACATTTGATCCCTTCCAGGCATTTTCCAGTAATACCAAATCCCAAGAACCACCTCCTGTCACAGTGACTGCCCCTAAAAATGAGTTTCACACATTTGATCCCTTTGGGGCTTCTAATGGTATGAAAAGTTCACAGGATGACATTTTAGGAATGGGTAGTTCTAGTTCATTTAGTACAAAACCTGCAGCTGCTGACAGTTCTGGAGATTTGATGGGTGATTGGAATGAGTTTGTTCCTACGAATTCTAGTCCAAATATATCTCGAAATAGCTCGTATTCAAATTTAGGGGCAGGTGGCAATATACCTTATAACAGTAGCGGAACATTTCAGTCCATGGGAGCTAACATCCCTAGAAACAACAGTGGTACATTCCAAGGCACACAGATGGGAGGAAACATTCCAAGAAATAATAGTGGAACATTCCAACCAATGGGTGGAATGGGTCAAGGTGTAAAACCTGCTGGAACAGGAATGACTGCTGGGAAATCAGACCCATTTGCAGAATTTGGTGAGTTAGTTTGAAGTTAAAAAAATATATATATAGCCTGTTAACTGAAGTTCCCAGAACTGTTTAGCAATCGTTTTTCTGCAATTGTAATCTTGTCATTTTTGGCAGTCATAAATAATTTTCAGAGAACAAATGCTGATAAATATGGCTAGGTTAAGAAATCTTTGAAACGAACCATGTTGAAGGGAAGTAAGGTTTAAATTGGGATTTGATAAGTAGCTATATTGTTAGTCTGTAGTTTCTCACTCTGTCTTGACATGTATGTAGAATGATTTTAAACAGTCCACTTGTAAACAATAAATGATTATTCTCCGACTTATTAGCTCACATGAGCACTAAGTGCTCAAGGTGAGTTATTGTAATCGCCTGGTGTCCGTTGTCTGTCTGTCCACACTTATCCTTGTGTATGCAATAGAGACTGCATTTTTCACTTCATCTTCATGAAACTTGGTCAGAATGACTACCTAGATTTCATAGAGTTCGAATATGGGCCATCTGGGGTCAAAAACTAGGTCATGGGGTCAAATCATAGAAAAACCTGGTGTATGCAATAGAGGTTGCATTTTTCATTGGATCTTCATGAAACTTAGTCAGTATGATTGCATTGATAAAATCTAGGTCGAGTTTGAATATAGGTCATCTGGGGTCAAAAACTAGGTCACCCGGTCAAATAATAGAAAAACCTTGTGTATGCAATAGAGGTTGCATTTTTCATTGGATCTTCATGAATCTTGGTCAGTATGATTATCTTGATAAATTCTAGATTTAGTTTGCATATTGGTTATCTGGGGTCAAAAACTAGGTCACTGTGTCATATCATAGAGAAACTTTGTGTCTGCAATAGAGGTTGCATTTTTCATTGGATCTGATGAAACTTGGTTGGAAAATTACCTTGATAAATTCTAGGTCGAGCTGATATATGGGTTATCTTCATGAAATCTTCATGAAACTTAGTCAAAATGATTATCTTGATGAAATCTAGGTCGAGTTTGTATATGGGTCATTTGAGGTTAAAAACCTTGTGTATGCTATACAGGTGACATTTACAAGCCAATCATTATGAAAATTGGTCAGAATGTTTGTGTGGATCACCTGGGATTAAAAACTAGGTCACCAGGTCAATTCTGAGGAGCATTGGTGGGGAGCGGTGGTGTAGAGGTTAAGGTGTCGGCCGCTCATCCCGGAGGTTGCGGGTTCGAGCCCCACTGGGGTCACAACCGTACTTCCTCATAAGACACCAGTACTGGTTTTCCAGGAAGGGGACTCGAGAGTGACTCCATAAGCTACAAGCTTTCTTCACAGTCGAGCTAAAATAAATTAGTATAAGCTAAACTAATTCTGAGGAAAGCTTTGTTGGTACTCTAGAAGTCACATTTTATAGTCAATCATGTAAATTGGTCAGAAGGTTTGTCTAGTCAAGGTCAAACAGAATGTTTGTGTTTATGATATATAGTTTAAGATTGAAGTTTGGTCACATATTGTCATAAGAAGGTCTCAGGTGAGCGATATAGAGCCGTCTTGGCCCTCTTGTTACAAATAATGGGTTCATGGCAAAAACAACTTAGATTCCAGTTAACATGGTTAATGTATTATCATTTACAACCTTTCACAACCCTGTTTTGTACTTAATAGAGTGCAAATATAAAATGTAGCGATAGTAACTTCATCTTTAGACATTTTAAGAAATCTTGTTATGTATTCCTTTTAAGGGGCATTTGGAAAACCTGCAAGTTCCCAGCCAAAACAAAGCCAGCAACCTCAACAGCAGCCCAGCAAACCTCCGATGGGATCCGGCTACATGGGTATGTAGAATAATATTATATTACTGAAGTACTGCTGTTTTTGACTTGATACTAAGTCTTTTATAATCAACATAGAATGGAATTTAAAATTGTGTTAATTTTGTATAGTGCTGTTAGATTGACCTCGAATGGGTGAATGAACTTTTCGGATCAGTTCATTCAAATTTAGGTAGGAAATATATATTGTTCTTTCTGCTTTTGCAGAAAGATAGTGCAATTGTGTGTAAAAATGATTTTGTAAATACACCAATGATAATTATATTTACAAACAATACATTCAAAGTCTGTTTTTTTCTGAATTAATCTATTGTAGTCCTGTAACAACCATAGTACTATCATACCTAAATTCAAATGAATTGGTCAAGATTGAGAAAATTACCTGTTCACAGTCACTCTGAAAGCAAACTATATACAAATATAAGGCTGTAAGAGTAAACCAAACATGCATTTAGAGATTGATACATCATGTACATGAATTAAACAACGTGGCTACTTTTAGCAATGGCAATAACCTTGCACATGAATAAACTGCATGAGGTTAGGTAAACTGCCCAGGTTAGATAAACTGCATGAGGTTAGGTAAACTGCCCAGGTTAGATAAACTGCATGAGGTTAGGTAAACTGCCCAGGTTAGATAAACTGCCCAGGTTAGATAAACTGCCCAGGTTAGGTAAACTGCCCAGGTTAGATAAACTGCCCAGGTTAGGTAAAATACCCAGGTTAGATAAACTGCCCAGGTTAGGTAAACTGCCCAGGTTAGGTAAACTGCCCAGGTTAGATAAACTACCCAGGTTAGATAAACTGCCCAGGTTAGGTAAACTGCCCAGGTTAGATAAACTGCCCAGGTTAGGTAAACTGCCCAGGTTAGATAAACTACCCAGGTTAGATAAACTGCTCAGGTTAGATAAACTTCCCAGGTTAGGTAAACCGTCCAGGTAAACTGCCCACCAGTCCTGTAAAGAAATGTTTAAATAAATGATTATAGTAGAATATACATTAATTTGCTAAACATTAAACTTGACATTGAAGGTGGAATGCAACAGCCTCGGCCTCAGCAGCCAGCTGAGGGTGGCAGGGCAAGTCCGAGCACCACTGCTCCAGGCAGCCAGCAACAACTGAGAGCAAACTACCACCAAGGAAGTGTGTTCAAGGATCAAAGTGGAATTTCTAAGAAGGGATTTAGTAAGATATACACTATTATTGCCTGTATTGAGTAATCCTTCCTACAGCTTCTGGACTACATATTGCAAATGGTTTACAAAAAAAAACAAAGTTTGGTTCAATTCAAATAATTCAGCTGCTTAACATAAACTGAAAACTTTTCTAGGATAGTCAAAAAAGATTTTTACAGATTTCCTCTATATTCAATATGAATGAAACTATTATACAGATCGTTATTTTTGGGTTGTAACTATGGAAATGTTTATTATTCTGTGAGTTTAAATCACTGATTAATGTTTTATTTAAGATTTTGATGGTCACTTTGAACGGTAATATCACTTTAATATGGATTAGAAATCCTGGAGCATGCTCCAGTAAAGTAATGGACCTTTATTTGACAGAGGTACATTAGTGAGAAAGTGGCTGCAAGTCCTACACCAAGGTCTTATGTTCCAAGTCCTGTCATTGGTTGACAAGTTTTACATCCTCTTACTGGTTGTAGCCACTGTAAACAGTTGTTGAGCACAGTTTGTACATGGTCCTATATTTTTATGCCCCCGAAGGGCGGCATATTAAAATCGCACCGTCTGTCCGTCCGTCCGTCTGTGCGTCCCCACTTACAAATTCGTGTCCGGA
>JAUMHA010395218.1:0-11579 GCA_032359765.1 Saxidomus gigantea
CAACCAAAAATTGCTTTTATAAAACTGTCACCAAAATACACTATGTGCAGTAAGATGCGCATAATGTCACTTTAATTAAAAGTTTTGGGGAAAATATTGATATACCTACGAAAAAGACAAGCATGTGTCGTATCCGCACTAATCTTCATGTTCTAGCAATATCATAAGGACACAGATAATTCCAACATAATTATGCCTGTATGTCATAATTGTTCGTTATATAATGTTTTCCTTTCCTGTATGATATAAAGCTGTCTATTATCTGAATACATCGAATAGTATATTGACCTAGCCTAAAGCGATAAAACTGCCCACATGAAATATTATAATTATGTAATAGAAAAAGTTTCAATACTGTCACATTAGTCACAATTTCATTATGTTTGTTTTTATCAAATTAAAGTGTTTTATAGCGTACTTTATAGTGCATTATAAAGTCTGTAGAAACATTTACCCGTACCTTTTGTCTGACTAAACGCAATTACATTCATAGTATTTTTAAAAGGCTTATTAAACTGAACATAACCGCATATCCCGACTGAAAACACAGAAAAAAGCAAATGTATCATTGTTCCAATTTCTGAATTATGTTTTAAACGTTTGAAATTGCTAAACAAGTGTTTCAATGGAGACTTTTAACTACCCGTCTTAGCTATTAAAATTCATTCAAACAGCCTGTTATATTTAGTTGATGTTGTATACGATATGTGACGGTAACTTGATTACCTTTCTTTAGATAAAAGTCAGACGTGCGTGTTTTGTCTCCATTAATCATAAGCACAATGCAGAAGAAACGCTTGATGGAAATTTCAGAACAAAACATACAACAAGTTATCACGAAATTTGTCGGTTTTGTTTGTCTTTTTTGGATTACATGACATAAATGATTTTTTATGTTTGTGAAAAAATTAAGATTAGCACTTCGATTGTCACGTTTACAGAATTTTTACATGGATACGCCAACACTAATGTTCGACACGGATCCGTTCACACGCAACTTCCTCATTTTGAATATCTTTTGGAAACTTTACAATCATTGAGCACTATTTCAGAATAAAAGCAAAGAAGATAACACAAAAGTTTTTACATTTCTGCTACAAATGTACTTTCGAGCATTGCATGACATAAACGACGGAAACCCTACTTAAGAATATGCCCAATCGTAAGATAGATATAGTTTGAAAGGAATGTTAGATTTATTAACTTAAAATGGCTCTGGTTATACGTGTAAATGTAACAGCCATTATTTGCAAGAAACACAGTCGTACATGTTAATGTAGTTTCCCAATCCCAATTACAAACCAATTTTTTATTTCTAAATTAGGTAAAAACATAATGAAATTTTACTTGACATGCTTGAAACTATGCAGACGTATCAAGGAAAAAACAATAAATATTCAAGAGACAATGTGACAGGAAGTTCTATAAGCTGGTTTGTAAATAGGTTAGAAAGATTTTTTCTCTATTTTTATTTTAAAATTAAAACATGAATACGACGGAAGAACATAAGTTGCATTTACACTTGGAGCCACGTCTAACCCGACACGTTTTTAATTTGAAATTCTCGAATATTGTTCAAGATATTTATTTCAAATTAAATATCATGTTGTTTAGCAACATTAGCTGTGAATAAATGATAAAACATTTCAACCGTGACGATCGGTCACTTTTGCAAATGGGACAAGTACGATTTCACCATTTTGCACGAGGGAATGGAGCTGAGCGAAACTTTCGATTTTCATTTTCATTTTATTATTCTAGAATACTATTCAAACAAAACGGCAACAACATTTTGATTTAAAAATCAGTTATGGTTCGGATTAATAACCAAGTGCGCGGTCGCGCAATTGGCATGTGTCAGGAATGTAATAATAATAATTTTGATTTCAATCATATGCAGTATCAACCTGTTCACTATAAAAATAATAGAATTATAAAAAGTGTAAATTTATCTCTAAAATCAGATTTGCATTGATTTTTTTCTTTACATGTATTTTATTGTGATTTGGTGGCTTTTCACGTTGTTGGGATTTCGCGTTATGCCATTTTTTGTGAATTCGGATTTTACAATGATGCTTTATATTTGTTAGGTTCTATATGTATTCGTTTATCATCTGAAATTAAATATCGAAGAAGTACGTATGGTGTTTTGAAGTAATTATATTCACAATTTGAACGAAATCCTCTTTGTACAAATAACCCAGTTATATCGAATTATTGTCTGGTTAGAAGCGGCTCAAAATGTAGGTAAACGGGTTGATTCAGTATAAACTGATATAACAGTCAGTCAAATTCAAACACTGAAATGTTACTCAAACCACGTTAAGATTTTCGTACACCACAGGACTTATGTGAGTCCACAAGCCAAATTGTCTGATAATTGATCGTTTCTGTGTGAAATACGAATTGTACCTATTTGTTTACATATTTGTTTTTTGTTCTCACCTTACATTCATACATGATTTTAACACATAAGCATAAACCAATACAATTACAAGAAGATATTCTTATTACAATACAATTACAGGAAGGTATTTACTTGGTAATGGTACTTTTAGAGCAAAATACTTATACAAGAGATGATATATCACGATTTTAACAAAACTATTGACCCGCTGAACCTACTATTTATGTATTTGTCTACTCTATGCAATGCAGCGTCTTGTGTCTTAAATGATCTCTATTTGTAGTACTTTCTAGTAAAAAGCAATGTCATTATATACTGTTATATTTGAGTTATATTGTCTACTATTTACCTTATCGACTGCCTTATAAAAGCTTTAGGTTAAATTCTTCTGTGTATGGTTTATTCTGAATGTCTCTGTTATCATTGTTTTGTTTGTTTTTGGCGGGGACAAGATGAAAAACGACCAAACTTTAGAAAATGTAACTTAACCCATCGTACAACTGGGATAGTTGCGTCCAGAGGCCAGTCTGAACGTGACAAAATATTAGCTTGAACAAACTAAAGACTTAACGCCTTAGATCGAGTTCCCTGTTGCTTCAATTAAATGTCGAAATAATTGTTTAATTCATCAGTACAACGTGCCTATTCCGGAGAAAAAATCTAAGCCTTGAAAAGGATGACACGAACTAATTCTAAACAATTACGTGCCAATAACCGTTATCATAAAACATCTTGGTGAGCTGTTTTCTTTCCAGTTTGCAATACATTTGTGTTTCGGTGTGTAAAATTAGTTATCTGTGATAATTAAACATAAAGTGGTGTTAATGATCCCCGTTGTGCCTTCGTCGACATGAGCAATCAGAAGAACGCCTAAGTAGATTGTCTCTTAACATTTCATTGACGAAAGGGGAAAACCCTTTGACGAGTACACATGTAGTACAATGTACGAATTCAACTCAATTATCAGATTATTCTGGCCTTACAGTGCTCTTACAAGAACGAAAGAAAACACTAATTGACTATGTAAAGAATGTCGGAATACCCGTTATAAAAGATCACTGTTAGATATAGTTTTAAGACATAGGTAGATTACGTCATTTATTTTAACCAATGAGTAGAATCGTATAACCCAGCGTTTATGACCGTTGCCATATGATCATTGCCATATCAAGGATGACGATGTTTGGACCATGGCCGACAATGAAATGTACATGTTTTGTCATCATATAAATTAATGGTAATGAAATATCCATGTTGCAACAATGCTTTGAGCATGTCCACATTAAGGATAATCACAGTCAGGGTTCTAGACCTGCTTTTGCCATGATCAAATTAAGGTCAAATTAATGTTATTGAAAAATGTTACTTCCATAATTATCATGATCAAAATGTGTTTGTTTGAGTGCCATATTATAACAAGGTTTGAATTTCATTTTCAATTTATAGCCACCTCATGCTCTTCGTCAAATTGACCTTTAATAGGGCCTGTTTAGGCCATGACCAAATAATGTCAAATCAATGCTATGTATTAAGTTACTTCCATACCATAGCCAAACGTGTTTGTTAGAGTGGCACTATTCTAACAATGTTGTTATGCACGGTTATATAGACATGTAAATGTTTTTTCAACATAAAAAAGCATGGTATATCCATGTAGAAACAATAACTTGATTATGTCTATAACAATAATAATCAAAGTCAAAATTGTACAGAATACAAATTTTATTTTAAAGTTGGTGTAATGCAAAATATTCAACATCAGCAATGAATCGCTGACATAATGTGGACTTGTTTCAACAATGATCAGCTTAGATCAAAACATTTCCATGGGAAAATATAACATCTATATCACAGTCAGGTAATTTTGATTAGGTGGTACTGCTATGATTATCTTTGAATTTCAATGTCATATTAAATCCATCTCATGTCTTTCATAATCTGACCTGTGGAACTTGTTATGGCAATGGTCAATTTAAGGTCAAAAGAATGTCCAAAACTGTAACTTTCATTTAAAGACTATCTGTTTGGCTCTCTTTTGCAACGTTTTAATACTTCAGTGGCCATACCAAAGGCATCTCATCGCATTTATAATTTTACTTTTATTGGACCTTTGTTTGCCATGGTCAATCTGCGGGCAAATAGATAAAGCAGCAAAAATTTACTTTACTATAATGGTCAAACAAAAATTACAGTGGCATTGTATTGGTCATTTTTGCAACAGTTTTTTACTTACCGTAGATGATTTGCAAATATTCATAGACCCTATTTTGAGGTTGTCAAATTGAACTATTCCCACATCAAAGCCAATACAGGCTCCTCAAAATCTGATATGACCATTGTTTGTCTATGATCATTGGCAGTGATCTGGAATCATTCCGGTCACGTTTTAGACATGGTCAGATGATAGTCATAGTGTGGTCATTTCAGCTCATGTTTATATAGCTCTGAAATGACTGCAATTTGAGCCTAGTCTGGAACACAGTTTGATCAGGGATGACAAATGGAACATTGCCACATCAAGGCCAAACCAATGTTTGTCAATGGTTCTTCCATGGTTTGTTCCGCAGGGTAATTTGCCTCATATCAAATTGGCATAACTTAGGGCTAAATGCTTGAAGAACGAACCGAACTTTCCGAACCTTCGGTTTTGGAAGATACTTTTTGTGCATAAACCGCCTTTTCTAAAAATCTAAATGCTTTTGATACCGTTTAATTCTCATTTTGTCCGTTAACTTAAACCCACTTCAGAATGTTTATTTTACTTTGCTGTATATACAATATATTCTAAAACTCCCTAATACCGTGTTGCCTCTTTCATCAACGACCCAAAACTAGGATTCTATAAATATAACAATAACGACTCAAAAGCAAATGTCACATTGGTCGTTATGAACGCATGTTACCTTAAAAACTAACTGAAAATTATTGCAAAGTATTATTTGCAAATACGTAAGATATTAAATAACATATAAGTAATAAAAATATGCATTTTGAACTGCAAATGTGTGATGTGCTTGTTACTTTATATTCATTATATTGGGGTCATTTTTATTTTTGCAATGCTGACGGTAAGTCTGACACCGCCAAAATATAACTACCGCAAATATTCGCCTTTTGTGTCATGTTCTTATTTGTAATGTCCGTCATGTTATCGTCGTCATGACAATCGGAGATTGTTAGAAAGGAATGTGACTTTTAATTAACTTGGTATATGTATAATCAAACTCCATTTCGGTAGATGTAACTTTCCCGTTCCAGTAAATTCATTGTAGATATGGAATCCCAAATCGTTTCCGCTAGCTAAGAAACATTCTTGACACTGTATTAAACTGAAAAGTACAAAACGGAGATAGGTACCAACTACCAGTTTACATTTCCTTTATATGATTTTATGAATCTTAAACAACAAGTTACTCCCAGGCTCCGTCAATGTAGTATCACGTGATCCCGCATGCAGAGCATGGGAGAAACCCGCGTTTTATCGTCTGAAAGCTTTTAACCTGTTTTGAAGGAAACAACGATTGCTAAATGGTGAAATTAATCTGGCTTTTATGTTATTAAACCATAAAACTCGTATTAAACAGCCTTACTTTGCCTCTAGTTGATAAATTACCTTATAAACCCTGGGCAATTTCGTGTTACAAGATCTGAAAATGCATTTAAGATTAAAAAAAAGATTAGATCATAAAATCGTAATTAGAAAATGCTGACGATTTAAAGCTGAAAACAAGTTAGCCAGGAGAATTGAAATTTATACAACTGCATACTGAATAAATTCTATAAAAATATCAACGAAGCAATTTGCTAACTTTGAATTCAGTACAGAATAACAGTATGCGTAAATATACATATATTATAGATTAGATGGACACAATGGTAAATAATAAGAAAGAAAGCACAGCTTATTCAAAGTGTTTAAAGCACGCGTGAATACAATGTATGACCATACACTTAATTACGATGGCGGTAGTTTAGTTTTTTGTATTATATCAAATAATTTCATTCTTTGATATTGTTTCATTAATTCATTAATTGGGATAAACAATCAATTTTCTTTAATCGCTGTAACATATTTTATACCTACATGTAAAGGTATACAGTCATGTACCTTAGAATCAGTATCTACATTTGTGTACCTCAGTTTAAAATCACAAAAAGTCAATAGTTAACCACGATTGACTTTTAAACCCTCGTTTTCGGAAGGAGACAGTTTAGTTACAAATGTGTCTTACTTTGAATAAATTCAGAATAGTGGAATTATACACATGGCCTCCCTCAACTATTACCCTCCAATTCGAGTTAAAAGCTCATTTTCTCAATAACAGGGCTGGTGACCTATCATGCTTAACAATAACGAAACTGTAGCGATTGTCTTCAAATGACTCTTGAATTTAAATGATTATGATTATTATGATTGTGACTGTAGTTGGTATTAATATTCAACGTTTCATTTTTCATGTTTATATGGTACAAGTCGTCATTGTCATTCTATATTAGTTAGTATGTCTTGTTATTATTGTTGTGTGTTTAATGTAAAACTTGTCATTGATACTAGTTGTTCAATGTTGTTTCTGAAAACTGACCTTTTCTGAAATCTTGTTTTACTAACAATTGGCCTTTCTGAAAGCCCACCTTAGTGAAAACTGGTATTTTTAAGAACTAGCCTCGTTGAAAACAGGTCTCACTGAAAATGTGCCTTTCTAGAAACTAACTTTTTTCAGTACTGACCATGCTTTCTAAAACTTGACTTTATAAAACAGACATAGAAATTGACAAAGAAATTAGAAAAATTAAAAATGGCAAAGCTGCAAGTTACTCTGATAATATTCTGAATTAATATATCAAGGCCTAATTACCTATTTACGTTAAACTTTTTTATTTAATACTGGATACAGGAATAATACCAAGTTACTGGTCAGTGGGCTTTATAAGTCCTGTCTATAAGAGAAAAGGCTAATCTTTATCTCCCTAAAATTATAGGCTAATTACTATCCTTGATAGTTTTTAATTGTAATTTTTGATATATCGGGTAATACAGTTACATGTATCTACCTTAACCAAAAAAACCTTTCATCAATAAATATACATTTACTGATAGAACAAAATCTAATTGACCAGTACATAGCTGATAGGCAAAGTAAAATGCGTGTATCAAATAAAAGCGAACTTTACAACCTTTTTAAAGAACTGAATAAACGTGAAGATTACTTAACGACATTGCCAAAGCACTTTTTTCTTACCAATTATCAGACTCCGAACAGCGAATCATCATTTGAAACAGGAAGATGGTAGAATATTTCGTACAATGATAGAAAATGTTTAAATGACTTATGTGAAGAGTATCACTACCTGTGTGTGTGCGAACAATCTAGCGCCCCAAAAAGTTACTTATCCCTTTACACTTTTATAGACATCCAAATGTTATTGAATATATCCAGCTTTTAAGCAGCACTGCTAATTTAATGTTCAAGAGTCTTAGCACATTTGCTTCTATTATCCTTACAAACGTTGATATCACCACGCGTTCCAGATGTGTGTGCAATGAAACAGAATTTGTTTTGATTACGAATTTCCCATACAATACTTAATACTTGTACTTTCCACGCTTTCCACGTGCTGTTCATTGATAAGAACTTTGTATTGTTGTAATGATCTACCGTGAAGTATCAATATTTACGCATAACACTATCAAATTTTCGAAAGTAGTAGAGAGTAATCAACACTGCCCCCAACCCGCACCCATCACTTCAAAAGTAAATGTGCTGTTGATATTTAGATTTCTTTCACAAATGTAACTTGACAAAATAAAGAATAGTGTTTGTATATTGGTATATAAGTAAAACTTACTAAAATTTGGCCTTAGTGCAAACTGGTCATACTGAAAACTGACCCTGGTAAGAACTGGTCTGACTGATCTTTCTGAAATTTTGTCTAACTGAAAACTGAACTGTCTGAAATTTTGTCTGACTGAAAACTAATCTTTCTGAAATTTTGACTTACAGAAAACTTACCTTTCTGGGAACTGGTCTTAATAAAAAGTTTTCAGAAAGATCAGTTACCAGTAAGGTCAGTTTTCAGTAAGGCCAGTGTTCAGTTTTACAGGATCAGGAATTTCGTTTTTCTTCAGTATCAAATCTACATCAGTTGACGTAAAGTAATAACAGACTTGGACATAGTTTTTCTAGATTAACCTTTAATCATCTGATGATATTTATTGTTTTAGAATTTACCTCTGATCTGCCAGTATTTCAGATAGTCATTCCAGACGCAATTTGTACATCAATGTTATTTTAGTAGTTGCAGACCAACAGAATGTCAACTCGAAGAATGTTGAATATTAGTGTTTTCAAGCTACAAAGTGATAATGCACCGGGATGCGGGATGAATACATAAATTGTATCACGATGAATTATGGAATGAGTTCTTGAGTCAGTTAAAGATTTGTTGTTTTTCATTTTTGATTATTATTCGACATTCATTACTTTTCAAATGAAATATTCAGATTCATTCAATTTTAAATTTGCCATTATATTGTAATAAGTGAACAGTGTTAAATACGACTAAACCTGCTGTACCTGGTTCCCTTTGCTAAATGTGTATCATGTTGAAACCATGACGATGTTCCAACTATGCTTTTTATTCAGATTTAGTAAGAAACAATGCAGTTACTGTTTTAGAAACAAAATGATTGTTAACTTTTAAATAAAACATAACACACAGCACCCACAAACAATTTGACCCACACACAGGCAAAAATGAAGCATCAAGTTATGAGGAAAGGCAGACGAAAAGCCAGTTTGATCAGACACAGCCTAGTTGTTATCAATACAAATGTCAATCTGTTACAAATGTATTAACAGCATGACAGGTAGTTGATCTATCGCAAACTTGTACACTACTATCTTATCCCTAATTTAAGGAAAACATACAAACAGACAGACTAACATATCAACAAATCGAACCAAACCAAAAAAACATACATAAATGAAATGAATGTAGATTTTTTTCTACAGTATATTGCCGTGGCCATTTAATCCTCTAAACTTTTGCAAGCCTTATTTTAAGTGCCTGTACCTAATCATTCGATAATGTATTTGACTCGCTAGAGCTGGCGACAGGAAGTGTGCGAGTTTTTATCAATTATTGGAACTTCATAATAACAAATGATACTATTTCTTTTATATCTAATAATTCCCTGAAGCACGTGCCGATTTCTGAAACACACTATCTGAATCGCTAGCGTATGCGAAACACTTGTCATACTAGACAATTAGAAACCCCTCTTACAATGCTCATTGGGCAGCAACTGATAGGCGCAATACAGGCAATATCCAGACGTAATTCTGCTTCCGTGGCAGAAACAAAAAACAAGCCGTACACATAATATAAGCGACGACAGAAGACAATAGCAGCAAAGATTGAGCAAGCTATTGGATTTATCGCAGGTCCATTTCAAAACAAGCGAGTGATTGACAGAGTTATCGAAAATCTTGTGCGTATGTGCAGTCGTAATAAGTCGACGAGATGACAATACAACATGCACTTTGCGTAATCATTGCATTGTGGAATACGAAACAAACTCTTGGACAGAAAAGGTATGTATATATTTATTTTTATATACTTTTATTTGTATGTACTTATGTAGCATGTTGTTTCGACGACTATTTTGAGAAGAGTTTTTATATGAACAAAAGAAACTTTGGTTTCTGTTCAGAAAGAATATTAAGCAATTAATTTTTTGAATACACATTTGCCTTTATTAATTTATGCTTTCAAGCATCCGAACAAAGCAAATTATGAGTATATTGATATAATTTTATGAGTTATACATAATATAGAGGTATCTTTCCGTAATTTCGAAAACTCATTTTTTGGGAACTAACATGTAAATCAGAGGAAGACGCATCCTGTTTCTAGAATTTATGTATCTTCTAAGATTATTCAAAATAGTCGTAAAATCTCTGCGGACAAAACTGTTCTTTTTATCTCATTTTCACACGTGATCTTGCTTTTGAGACCATTTCTGGACATGATGAGTAATCTTCGATATATTTGTTACCTTTTGTGTTACAAAATACACGAACTTTTTACTAAGAATACATATTCGATTAATACAGAAAGGTTTATATCAAACAATTGAAAGCAAAATCTGTGTTTCATTTTGTAAAAGTCGAAAATAAGCGAAGGTTGTATGTCAACTTAATATAAAATCAATGTAATTAAACCAGTATAAGGTAAACATGAAACATGTCAAAGTGTGTTTTATTTATCACACAAAATAAAAACTGTAATATGGTTAAGCCAAAAGTTCAGATTAAAATAAAACATATAATGCATATAGACTAGATGGCTACTGAATTCTTCTTTAATACGTAATAAAAACCAGTATGAATGTTTATAGGGGAACCATTATTATAATTGTGCAGATAAATTTTAAACAAATTTGATAGTTTGAATTGTAACTCGTTGCTAATGTTCATGAGCCTTGTACGCAGTCAATTACTTTTTCGAATACTACTGTGTTTCCCACTTCAAATATATAAGATTGACGTTTACTAGCATAGTCAACAAGGTAAGACCATAGAAAAGCTGTCAATTTAACATAGCTCATGTTAGATTACAAGTATTTAATGTCCCTGAATTTTTTTAATGTCCAAAAAACAAGTTATAATGCTTCAAATGTACGAAAAAGCACGAAATTTAAGGAAACAAAAGCAACAGAAAAGATGAAACAACAGAAAAAGATTGACTGCTTTATAAATTCTGTCTTTTCCCATATAGAATACGTGTTAAAAATCCAAGATAAATCCCCGCATACACGAAACCTTATTCATAATTTCCTAAAGAACATGCATAAATGATGTATTAACCTTGTGCGAAACTGACTAGGAGAAATGTATTATAATAGGAAAGTCTGAGACATAAATCGAGTAATGCACGTATTAAATCCATCTCTAATATCGTTTCCTTGGTTGTTTCGGCAAGCTACGCAGTATTCTTATGTTTAAAAACGACTGCTTAATGAAACTTTCTGCACTTTCAATTTTGACATGTGATTGAAATCGCTATTTTGAGAAAGTTTAAGACCTTTTTCTAATACTTACCTTTTACAAGTAGCGTCATCAAACATCAATGTAAAACACTATCTTCACATCCATTATTATAACATCGC
>JAUMHA010395229.1:0-11578 GCA_032359765.1 Saxidomus gigantea
TATGAAGTTGTATTGAATTCCAACTAGTAGTTTTCAAGTTATGCTCCGGACAAGGAAAATGCAACAGACCGCCTGACTGCCCAACCACCGACCGATCGACCGACCAACCAACCACCGGGTGACTACTATATACCCACCCAGACTTCGTTTCGGGGGTATAATAACGTTAAACTGATGATTTTATTATATATTTACGCACTATTTTCTTTTAGTAATGTATCAATTTAAGCATTCATTCATAAAAGTAGTTCGTTGTGACATCATTAAGTCATCTTATACCAGGGGATGTAAGATGAGATTTTCTAGTACTGATAAAAACTGCAGATATCCTGATCTGGTATGCAAGAAACTGGTATGTCCAATACCTGTTCTTGAGTTGTTTTTTTAAGCACACAATGTTGACATTTCTGCACATTTAGCAAACATCTGCAGGTTTTGTTTTCATAACTGAATTCACACACTTCCTTGACAAATAGCATTTGTCTACTCACAAATTCACAACTTTGTATTTTTTTCTTGCTAGTCACTTTCTTCAGCTGTGAATGAAATCTAATATTTGGGGCCTCATACTATTTGCTGCTGGGTCAAGTGACCTATTCTCACTAATCTAAGAACTTCATTGCAGAAGTACAATGCTACAAGTTGTAAAATGTAGTAGCCTTCTAGACAGGTTGTGGATACTAAAACTTCTCCCTTTAAGTACAAATTTCTACAAAATAATACCTGCTCTATCATTACAGTGGCTAGATAATCATCAAGTGTTAGTCTTTGAAAAATCTCAAACTGTCTGCTTACATGCACTGTCACACACACTTGAAAACTTTAATCAAATAACACTGGTGTTGGGTCAAGGATTTTATGAAAATAACACTGGTGTTGGGTCAAGGATTTTATTAAAATAACACTGGTGTTGGGTCAAGGATTTTAATAAAATAACACTGGTGTTGGATCAAGGGCAGTGGCAACCTATGGACTCTCTACAACATTAATCTTGTTTCCTTTTTTTCAAGATCAAATAATACTTCAATTTTCTCATACACTTGTCCAACTTTAACATAACAACAGATAAATACTTACCACAACATCTTCTGTAGGCTCAGCTGGATCGTATTGTTCGGACTCGTCAGATTTTAGCTTATCCTTCTCATTTACCCTTTCTTTCTCACTGTTTTCCTTCTCATTTCTGCTATCTTTCTCTAGCCTGTCCTTGCTCGGTGTTGTAGTCTTGCTTCTTGACTCTGAAGTGGTTTTAATGGAACAAAATGCTTTATATTCTAAACTTCATTGATTCTATCCTCCTCAGTTTCTCACAACAAGTATTTTCAACTTTGAATTTTATCTGCTCCCCTGCCCCCCTCCCCCCTTATTTTCTTCAAAATGTCTAATGCTGCCTTCTATATTGTCCATCTGAGAAAAATATGAGCAATACACTTAATCATGTTCATATGCAACATTACAAAATTATTAAAGATTCTATGTGCTTAATTTCAAATTACCAAAAGTAACAGCATTATACATGAAGCTCACTGGTGACAAAATTACTGCTTGTACTTACCACTGCTGTAAGAAAACTCAAATATCATAAATTAACATACACAAGTATACATGTGATATTATACTGCATGCATTAATTATCCTGCAGGTTTAAATCAATGTCTTAATTTAGTGTGTATAATACATGTGTAACGTATTTATTCAGTAGAGGTCCGACCAAATAATGTTGAACATAGTGTCTGTATTTGGACAAGTGAAATACATGTATGTTGTTTTCATTTAATGAAAGGTCAATCTCTGGGAAAGATGATTACAAAATAGTTGAAGTATTGAAGAAAATGAGTACAAGTTATACACAGTGATGCCAACTGGATTTTGTGAAAAATGAGGAAATCCTTCAGGGTCACAGCGGCTGCATTGAGCCACCTTGTAGGTCAATGATAGATATGTTTTCTGGGTTAGGAACTGAGTCAATATTGGACAGAACCACTGCAACAAGCCTTCAACCCCTCAAATTTGCTTTAAGTTCAGAAGTGTTCAAGACTGATCAATTCCTGTGGAATTCCACTGAAAATTGGCATCACTGTACTCAAATCATGGGTTACAACAGAAATACACAGTTCTTGTACATTCCTAAAAAGCCTGGAATCTGATAAAATGTTGTGATACGATATACAAATAGGTGGAATCCGTGATTCTTATCAATGAAAAAATGCTGCCTTTGGTGTCTATTTATACATGTCATACAAAAAAGTACAAGATGGAAATCCTGTCACAAGATTTACTGCATATCTGTTTTAGGTAAATGATTTCTTGTACACATAAATTGTACATGATGGATAAAGACAGTCTCTGTGTACACAGACAGTCTCTGTGCTAGGCTACTGATCCAGAATCATTGCCTAGATAATACTTGTGGTACTAACTCTCTAAAGGTAAAAGAGTCCATGTACATGTAGCACTTGCTTTCAAAAGGTAAAAAAGCAGTTAGAAATTCACAAGGCCAGTTAGATTTACTTGCATATTTCTTATCAATTCATACCTTACTACAATTAACATGGAAATATATATTTATTGATCTTCTCACCACTACAGGTTTGTGTTGTCCGCTTAGAATGAGCCGTAGCCTACAACAGGCTAGTTCTGATTCTACGGGCATTATGCCAGCCTCTTTCAGAGAATGTCTTCAACAATATTTGTCTATAGAAGTTTGTCAATGAGAGTGTATGCTCATTATATCGCAATGGAAAGTGACAAACTACTTCATAGTACACTTTAAAAGTGACACTGGTTCATAGCATGACACTTGAAAGGGACACACTTCATGATATGACACTGAATAGTGACACAACCCTTCATAGTACTAGAAGCGTGCTTGTGTATTATCTCATGATATGGCACTGTGACACGATTCAAAACTTCTGTTGCAAACTGCTCCTCTGATAGAGCACACATTTTAACAAAGCATCTTGGTGTTGCCAAAAACATGTCCAAATTACTTCTTTTACTTCATCATTGACATCAAACCTAGCAAAGGGTAAATGCAGACTGCAAAAGCTACCACCCTGGTTGAACTGCTCTTATTTTATATGTTATATAAGATACATCTTTCAGGAAACAACAATGTATCATATCCATCCATGCACATAGTAAAAAATCCCTTCTTGGCTTCTGTATGACTGGGAATGACAGTTCCTACAGGTTATCACCCAGTTCTTACAGGGTTCAATGTACAGGGTTCATTGTACAAGAGGTTGATCAATATATTTGCTAACTGTAAATGTCTCTAACTCTAGAAACAATGGAACATGCTCATGATTTGCTCATGATTTGCTTAATCAAGCATGAAAATTCTGAACTGAAATATCCAAACATCTTCAGATTCTGAGAAAGTCTTCCACTGTTTTGTCAGGGCTCTTAAGGCATCAATGATGGCAGAAAGACAACAAAATCAGAACTGATTTTAGCACTGAAAAATATGTCCTGACTGACTAAAGTTATTTTCAGGTAGGTTCGTGGTAAAGGATGGCTCTAGATGTCATGCATATAATTATGCTGGCTTGAACCTTGGCTTCTTTTCTAGGAATGATACTGGCGAAAGGTTGTGCTTTGATCTAATTCAATGGTTATCAGAAGCAGAATATTCATTTCTCTGTAGCAGAAAATTTGTTTCTTGATGGTAACGTGTAATGTTACAGTGCTTCTCTTTTTGAACCCAAGAGCAAACAGTCAAATGATGGATAAAACACATCATTTCCATCAACAGAAAAGGCAAAGCTTTGGAGTTTTTCAGTACGGACAGACAGATGCAGCAAGTACCCATGTATCCCAACAAAAGGTTCATATATTGAAAGGGTAATACTGAGAAGTCTAGAATAATTGGCAATGTTCTCAAATATATTGATCAACCCTTGTAATTCATGCAAACAAATTACACAGACCTTTACAAGACCGAGAATGCCAACTTTGCCAGCAAGAAGTTAAACTGCAGGCAATGCTCAAAATTCAGTTTGACATTGGAAATTGGCAACATAGAATTTTTAGTATGGAAATAGTCAATTTTGTTCTCCTTGGTAAAAACAACATGGAAGTACAAGTGTAATATTTAAAAGGTTTTGGTTTCATGGTCATCACCAAAAAAAAGGCAAACTGTTGATACTGACAAGAATGATAGTTGCAAGTGGTTTATTCAATGTCTTAACTGTTCTGAGAAAACCATGACAAACTTATTATGCAACTCACGTAGGTACTGTTAGATTGAATAAGTATGCAGGTAATTTGATACACTTTCGGATGAGCTGGATCTAGAGAGTGAATCTCTACAAAAGAGTTCTTGAACTCTGGGCATACCGGTATTCAAGATACAAATCAACGATGTTATGCCTAGGATTTTGGTAAGCTACTGATCATCTATGGCAAATCCTACCAAATGCATAACTTTGTTTTCAGCAAACCACAAGTACTGGTGTTGGGTTGGTTGTGTCAGTTATAATGACAGTATTCAACAATATTTCACTCATATACAGCTGGGTACTCTGGGCTGTTTGCAACCATTCCTGGGAAGGACCAGTACTATTCTGTCAGAAACAGTTGCCTATCTCATGAAAGGAGGCAGGTCCAGGCTTGGGTTTGAGCTCATGACCAACAGTGAGGTTACCTTAACCATGAGGCCACTGAGATGGTAAGATATCTGGCAAATACTGGTCTATTGGGGTTGAAAAGCCAGCACAAAAAGGAATAGAGCACAAGGTGATGACAAATAAAGGTCTTGAAACTTTGGCCAGGTTAGGTGAGATACCTGAATCTTTTCTGTCACGTTTCTTATGATCTTGGGAATCATGTCTTGAGTGGTTTCTTCCACGTCTGTTAATATCTTGGCGCCGACCACCTAAGCGGTCTCTGGATTGGTCCTTCCTGTCACGCTGTAATGGTCTACGGTCTCTTCGAGCTGCAGGCTGAAAGTAGGTACAGACAGTTTGCAGGGGTTAGATCATTCGACAAGGTCAAATTCATCTGTTTGTACTATACAGTTGTTTATTCCCTTTTTAGTGTGGAAACTGTGCAGAGACAGAAGATATTAAACTGAATAGCTGAAATATACAATATAATAGCATCAGATATTTGGTTCAGTTAGTGGTTACACCAGTAAATCAAATGCAGTATTGAATCACAGGAACTGAACAGATTATGCATGTAGTAAACAGTTGAAAGTAAAGAGCTGTCACATGTATTGATTTGTAATCTATGAAGATGTTACAGACTCTTACCTCCTCTTAAATAGTGCAGGGACTGGGCCATGAACTTTTAAAGGCAAAACCAGATATAAGAAAGCCAGAAATATCTTTTATGAATGTGCATTTACTTGAAGATTTCAAACTGAATCATAAACAATTAAATCATGCAGTCAAAGGAGGTAAATTTTGTTTCACAAGTTGGAAGATTTATGATTTATAAATACTGCAAAACCAGTTGCGATGCACAGGTGAGTTCTAATTAAGTGTATAGTTTTAGCGATTCTGACGTTGTTTGAAAACAAGAGGGGGAAATACACAGATCAATGATCATGTGCAGTTTAAGTAAAATTGCTGCACAGCTGTTACTTGCAAACAGGAAAGTGGGACATCACTCTCCCTTTCAAATGGGAACTTCCATTCTTCCTGGAACAATCCTTGTTGCATCTTTAGCACCAAGAAAACACTAAAAACTAAGACAGGCATCTTAATTTGAACCGTGGACCTTCTGCAGGCCAACTGAATGGTTTTATCATGCTACAGAAGATTTTTACAAAATACATGGCTCAATTAGTTAATCCTGTGTGGTGTTAGTTGTGGTGGTGAGGTGATTATCAGAGAACCACTTTTAAAAACACTCAGTTTCTGTGTCTCTTTCAAAACTACTGTTGTTAGGTACTTTGGTCATAAGGCATGATGGCCCAATATTGCACACCTGAGTACCAGTGCTCTAACCTAAAGAATTCGCTTGTTGCTAAAGGGAGTCAGTAGATGCTAAGGAAGTCACCAGTTGCTAGGGGACTAAGTTGCTACTACGGAAGTTAACAGTTGCTAAGAATATCACTGGTTGCTAGACAGAAGTCACTTACTCCAAGAGAAGTCACTGGTTGCTAGGGGCAGTCACTGGTTGCTAAGGAAGTCACTGGTTGCTATGAAAGTTACTTACTCCATGGGGAAGTCACTGGTTGCTAGGGGAAGTCACCACTTGCTAAGACAGTCACTGGTTGCTCTGTAGGTCATTGGTTTTTATAGGCACTTATTGAAAGCTAGGTTTCTCCCTATAACTCTTTATAAAGATAAAGGATTTTGGTAGAGGGCCACTTGGCAATGCTATATGCAGTGGTGTAGAGGTTAAGGTGTTGGCCGCTCATCCCAGAGGTTGCGGGTTCGAGCCCAACTGGGGCCACGACCGTACTTCCTCATAAGACATCAGTACTGGTTTTTCCAGGAAGCGGACTCGAGAGTGACTCGATAAGCTACAAGCTTGCTACAAGCTTTCTTCACAATCAGCTAAAATAAATTAGTATAAACTAATGCTACATGCCAAATATCTGAGCTTAAAGCCCTTGCAGTTTGAGAAGAGAAGATTCTAAAAGTTTTTCTCATATATTAGTAAGCCTATGTAAGATAAAGTGACACCCCCTGCGTGGTCAATTTTGACGCGGGGGTCATAATTTGACCGATCTTGATAGTGGTCTACTAGGCAAGGCTACATGCTATATATCTAAGCTCTAGACCATGTGGTTTCAGAGAAGAAGCTTTTTTAAGTTTTTCCTATTTGTTGCCATAGCAACCAGATTTCTGCATTGAATGGAATTCTTTGAACAATTTTGGTAGAGCCTCATGCAAAAAAACATCCCTGTCAAGTTTCATCAACATTGGCCCGGTGGTTTCAGAAGGATGTTGTTTGGGGCAAAAAGGGCAGACAGACGAGGGACATTTATCCAGTCTAATAAAAGCAGAAAACAGGTAACCGAATAACATCTAAAGGTTTCAGGTAATGTCCTACTTATTTTTCATTTTATGTGGCCAGTCAAGTAAAAAGTAACGGAGTCACACCTACAGCTTAACTGCAGGGGACAGGTGGATCAGGTCAAATGAGTGCCTCATCTCTGATATCATGAAATTGGACCTCAGCCCTATGGGAATTTTCATGCAAAAACCGGGGGAAATTTCCGACATTTTCAGTCATGGTCAAACTGCTGCGAGTATGCATTGGTAAAACATGCACAGATCAACATTGGATTATGTCTACCTGTCCTGAAATATTTCTTTTCCAGTTTCTTTTTAAATCTATTTTTTTTTATCCAAGGTAATTGTGATCATCATGAAGAGGGCGGATGTGGACATATACTATTTTGTTGGGGGAATGGAGACACATAGTCTCTAACAAAAATGGCAAATCAAGGTCTCGGTACATACAACAGAAGGAGATGTTCAGAAGGGGAGATGGTCAGAAGGGGAGATGGTCAGAATGGGGGCCATTTTAATATTGCTCTCTGTTAGTGTACAAAATTTTAAGAAAGTTTAAAAAGTTACTATCAGGATGAACATTAATTAGAATATGGAAATTTATATGTACATGTACTTGAAACATGCGAAAGACAGTATCTTCTCCATTGTTAACAGATGTCCATCCAATGCTGATGTAATTTTATCTTACACATATCAAACTGGTATCAGCGAAGAATGTTAATTATGTTCCTGAATTTGTGAGAAATGAACTTAAAGCTGAAAACAAAGTAATAATTAACGGAAGACAAAACAATTGTTACAAATACATGAGTATTTGTCTGATAGAACAGTACTGACAGCAAACCTGGATTTAGGTGCTGAGCATTCCACTCCAGACATAAAGAATGGTTCCGTTTGTTTTCTTCCCAACAGGTATGCATGTTACACAATGTATATTGATTCTATGAGTGAACTCTCAGCTAAAGTGATGCTTGGCCTCACAGTGACAGATGCATTATAGTGTTACATGTACTGTAGAAATGAAGAAATAAATTTCTTGTATCATTGCATATGAAAGACTGCCGGTACTGACATAGATTTTTTGTTCATTTTACTACACTAAGATTTCTATCAATGAAGAACTCACCCCTGTCCTTGCCCTTTTATTATCAGCTCCCCTTGCTGCAACACCTGGTCTCTTTCCGAGTGTAGATTTCCCCCTTGTGGGTACATCCAACAACGACGGTATGCCTCCACTTCTAGACGGACTTTTGTTGGCATTCATCAAAATTTCTGCTTGCTGCATTTGCTGCTTTATCTGTAGCTGCTGTTGTAGCTGCTGCTGCTGCTGCATCTGATGCAAATGTTGCTGCTGATGTTGCAACAACAATGCTTGTTGCTGTTGTTTTAGTAACTCCATTTGTTCCATTTCTCTCATCTTCTCTTGTTGCTCTAACAGTTTCATTTGTAAATCAGCTTTTTCCATCAGGTCACTTTGCTTCTTATTTTGCCGATTCATGTTTTTCCGCCTCTGTGGAGAAATCTTAGCTTTTTGTTGTCCTGGAAAGTCACGGCGACCTCTCTGATTCATGCCCAGTAGGCTTCTACGTTCTCCGCTTGTGTCCCGCAGACTTTGGGGTTCCACTGGTGCATCCAATAAACTTCGTGGTTTTTGATTCATTTCCATTAAAGCCATGGGTGGTCTTGGAGGTTCAGGCATTTCCATGCGATGTGGGGCCTCCATCACACCACGCCTGTCTCTAGCATTATCATGGACAGCAAACTGTTCCATCTCAATGTCCATAATACGCTGGTCCTGTGCTTTATCCCAGGAACCACGCTCTCTTGGTGAACCTAGGAGGCCATGCTGGCTTCTACGTTGATCATGTTGTTCTCTTGGTGTATCCAAGAGGCTATGCTGCTCATACTGCACTTTCATTCGACTCTGTTGATCCCTCGACTGCTGCATCACACCCCTCTGTTCACCTGGCATGCCAAGTAAACTCCGCACATCTGCAGGCTTATCCAACAATCCCCTACTCTCGTATCTTTCTACCTGTCTTGTTCTAATAACTGGTTCTTCAAGCAAACTTCGTGGCTGTTCCATCAAACCCCTTCTAAGGGGTGGCTCATCCAACAATCCTCTCTGATTACTGCTTGGCTCATTATATGCTCTAGCTCCTCTTTGGTTATAACCATAATCTTGATCTTGAGTCTCATACTCATTTCTGTCATACAGTCTTTCATCTTGATGTCCATACTCGTGCTGGTAAGAGAGCTGCTCTTCCATGTAATCCCCTCTTCTCTCATCGTAATACCCTGCATCTGTTTGCTGTTCCATTTCACCCCGTTGAGTGTATCCTTGCTGACTGTAAGATTCTCCAAAGTCTGGCCTATCCAACAGCCCACCTTGCACACTCTGATGATCCCTCATACCTGTACCAAGCCTTGTTGCGTTCATGAAGGACCTGGGCTGCTGTTTAGGGGCACTACCAAGCAATCCTCCACCAACACCTGAAAAAATACAAGCAAAATAACAGATGTCAATGTAGTTTTCAGTGTGAATTATTCACAAGAGTCAAAGTCAGACCCTACTGTGTTAAAATGGCAACAACACTGACCAGTCCTATTTATAAAGCTTTTGCAATACCAAGAAGCATAAATTGTCTATTATTCCATGTGTTAATTGTTGGATAATCAAAAGAGGTCATCTGAAAGTGGCTTTCTATCAAGCAGAGAAAACAATTAATTTTTAGAACATGCTAAAATTCGTTTTTATTCTTAGCTTTTTTATTCTTGGCTTTTATGTCTGTTCCAACAGTATTTCAGATATTTAGCGGCGAATATCCCCAGCATTCAATTGACACTACTATCCTCTGTAAGAGGCTGAAAACACATGAAAGAGTCGGGTTGTTGACTGGCTCATACTCATGCCTCCCAATCAGTAAGAGGTTTACTGATATTTTACCACTCTACCATAGGCCATTACATTTAGGGCTATTTGTTTTCATACCATAATGGAGGACAAACAGATTTCTCTAATAGTTATACTGGCCTTAGGGGAGAGGTGACAGAAACAGTTGCCAATCTTCTCCCTGTTTAGTTTACACTTAAAAAGTGGTTTAATACCGGATAGGTAAAATACTGAAAACAGCTACATGTACTGTAAACTCCGTAGAGCTTCATGCAAGGAACAACCCGCCAAGTTCATCAATACTGGACCTGTGGTTTCAGAGGACATGTCTTTTGAAGCAAAATGTTGACAGACAACGGACAATTATCCATCCTAAAAGCTGACCCAGGCACAAAGTGCAAGGTGAGCTAAAATCATAATCGATGGTACAAAATTCATTACATTTGACTTCAAAAATATTATTCGTTATATGTTTTTAGTTCCATTTATACATCATATATAAGGAATTTGTTTGATATACAGACATAAGGAACTCCAAATGTAAGGAACAAAATTAATTTGACAGGTCTAGAGGAGTTTGTTATAAGCAGAGTTTACTGTAGGTCTATAGTTTCTCTGTACAAAAAGAAGGCAACATTTCTTGTTTCTCTTGTTAGGGATGAACCCTGCATGATCTTTGCATGACTGTACCAGCCCTAAAACTAAATATTTTTTGGCCACAATTAGTATACACAGCAGTATACGAAGGTCACCAAATAGGTTGTATACTGCTATTTCCGGCTGCCCAATTATACGATTAGCGGATGGATAATATTCCTTGATGATATAGGTATTTTATATTTATGAAAAAACTGTTCGCCAGGGTAGACTTATTTTTCACCACTTACGATTTGTTTTCACCATTTGCGAATTTGGCGAATTGCAGCGGAAACCCTGTATGTTAGTAGAATCAAAGTGTAACACTTACCTGCCATCATCCTTTTCATTCCAGCACTCACTCCTGGCGCCTCACCTAGCAAACTTGAACCAGTGTTCATGGCAGGGACACGGGGTCCTCGATGTCGCATCATCTTTGATCTAAATAAACATTTAACACACATTAAGTGATACCATGAATAGATTTGCATTTGAAATTGCCTGAATAATCAAATATAAACCAGAAGAGTCTTTTTTAGACAAAAACATATGTCCCCCCTATATCACCAGTGCATTTTATGGGGGAGTTGGAAAAGTAGAATTTTAGGTAACTTTTGGAGATGCGTGCAAATTTTCATTTTTCAAAAGCTTTCTAGGGTTCTCAAAATTGTCTATTAACTTTTTACAATGCAGGTCATTCCAGTATCAGTTGGTGTGGGAAATACAAGTTCGCCAACAGCATCACTCAGTAATGCCTTCCTATACCTTAACTAGCCTCGCTGAAAACAGTCCTTTTTAGGGCTAAACAGTTCACTTACTGGATCGACAGGCCGCATGGTTTGATCTGGTTGTGACATAATAAAACTGAAAGCAAATTCTTATTTTTATTGTGGTCTAACAGGGCTCTCATTTGGCAAAATTTGGGGCCGAATATCGGCCCCATTCCCCCCTTAAAAAAATATGTTTTTCCCCCCCTTTTGCCCAAAAATTCCCCCTCGAAAAAAAAATTATTTGAGAGCCGATACCGGGTACCGTAACCGGCGTTTAGTACTACCGCGGTCCGTTTTGG
>JAUMHA010395251.1:0-11577 GCA_032359765.1 Saxidomus gigantea
GAGGTATTTAGTTTGACATCAGTTATAGGGTATGTCCCTTTAAAGATCACAAGTTTTATTTCATGTGAATGATACTTATTATTCCCTTTTAAACCCTGGCTCTCACATAAAACGAGAACATGAGCACATAGGTTTTTTGAGCGATCTGTGAATGGCGTTAACCGAGCGTATGGGTTTACAATGGCTGATATGTTGTTACTGAGCGAGTATCTTTAATATTTTATAGTCTGTGCTCATCATTTGTCACTATAACTTCGATTAAATGTGTTGAACAAGTTTGTTTGTATCGAATGATATATTTATGAATTAACAAAGTGTGAGTCAAATAAAGACATCAGTGTATATGGTATAACTTCTGTTCCATATCCATTATTCTCGTTTTGATGTCTTTATTTTTATAGGATCATTTTGTGACTATGTAACTTCATTAAAAAGAAACTATTTCTGTTCGCCTGTCTCTCTAACTGTCTGTCCGAATATCTGTCTGTAAGATAAAACCAAGAAATCTTTGTTACTTTAGCTTACCTTATAAGCAGGATGAACATCGATTGGGCTACTGTTTTGATAACCCAAACTGACTTGTAGGTCTTTATTGTTGACAATGATACTTAGAAGTCTCGAAACATCTGTTTCTTGTGCCGATGATCCAGGTCCTGATGTATTTTCAAAACACTTTGCAATGCTCCAACCTAGAGGGTCTGAACACCATGTAGTTGGATCCGTGTTTCTCCATAACGGATCTCTGAAGTGATGATCTAATATAACGGCATCATAAAGTTTGCTACATATTCCATTTGGACATAGTCTACGTCCTTGAGGTGTTCTGCCAAAACATTTACTGTAGTATCTTTGTAAACAATTCCTACTAATGCATTTATTTCGGTGTTTCGCATGCCAGGGCAAAAGGTTCTGAGAGTTACATTCGTTACACCGTGAAAAGGATCCTGTGTTACAAATTGTTATATTTCGTAATAGTTGATCCCGGTACTCTAAGGCTTTGTCGGCAACAAAATCGTTCAACCCTTCCTTTAAATGTTCTAAACCCTTAGCGCCGCAGATCCAATTTTTAAATAATTTGTTGGTGCACGTTACTACGTCTGACATTGTGTAAACTCTGAAATTTATAAAACATAACGTTTATTTCTGAAAAACAATTCAGAAATCCTACAAAATAGCTTTATACCTGCAAATTACTTAAAGGTAGTTCTAGTTTTACCACTCGAATAAAATTTATTTGATTCTTATGTTTTGATAGTTTACTTAATTTTTCTGTTTTGACAAAGTGGGAAGATTTAAAACCCTTTGGTGCTCATTTATAGACGTATAAACCTAACTCAGGGGATGGGAAGTATAGTGGTTGCTTGTTCACTTTTAGCAAGATTTTCGGTGTATGATTGTAAAAATGCGGACTGACGTTTGATTGTTATCTCCGTGTCAGCATTGACTTGGTAAGTAGTATATCATGACTACTTCTGGCGAATGATTACTTCAATGACTCTTATCTCAAGCCTTACCTGTGCTGATGCTCACATCATTTTCGCGTAATTTGTCCTCAACTACCCCCAACTACACCTTTATGCAGTTTTAAACTTTACAACACTTAATTATTTGTCATCTGAACTATGGTTACAATAATGCGCATTTCTAAAAGATAAAGCATTTTAACTAGAAAAAGGGACATACTGTATCTCTGTCGCTGGAATCAGCGACTCATGACAACACTTGATTTACCCATGTGCTGTTAACAGAATACATATTTTTTGAATTTGCAATAAATTGTAAGACCTTTTGTTATTAAATACATGTAACTAAAAAAGACAGTGATACGACGTCGTCAATGTTTGGCGATTAATTTCATCATTTTGTACCCGCTAGTGTTGTTGGTGTTGTTGTTAATGTAGATCGTAACCGCCTGTCTAGGCAAATCTATTTATCGTATGAATAAATATCCAAATCCCTTCACCCGAATCCTCCACCGAATATACACTTTTATACAGAACTGTTTGTACTTCTTAACTCTAGTTATTATAGTTAGAAACTGTCTCTCTTATATATTTATTTTATTTGTTTTACTGTAAGTTCTGCAACTGAATTATCTGCACCAGCACTGAAAATCTTTCGAATTCAAATCTCGTTTTATCATTTTTGAAACTTGAACGTCTAATTTTGATGGCTTTACAATACAGATATGATTACGGAGGCATCAACTTTCATATATAAAACAAACATACAAATGATTTCATATCAAAATAACAATTTTGGGCACCTTCGAATAAAGCATCAACTTTCTGCAAAAGGTAAAAAATGTCTTATTCAATCCCTCACACCACCTGTAAAATGAACAGCTTTAAGTTCCCATCCCACAGTTTCATTTTCCACATTTTGCGTTGGTGGGAAAGTTAACCACCCGTGTATTCATTAATTTCTTTAAATTAAAACACTTACCTTACTAAACATTTATCGTGCGACCTGTCCGATTTTATCTCAATGTGTCAACAAATACAAAGCTAGTAATCAAAATTCCTTCAATCCAGGTTTTAGAATTAAATGTTTAGGTCGATGCTTGTGTTAGTGTATGTATGTAACCTATTATTACAATGCACTAATGCTGTTACACTTTATTCATAATAAAAATGATGATAAAAATTAATAATATTATTATTATTCTTATTATTATTCTTATTATTATTATATGAGACGAAATATTTATTCAATAAAAATGCAGTGAATAATAATGCAGTATTTATAGGTCAAATTCAACACACACTTAACAAAACATAAGCAAAGCCACTCTGCGCTTATGAGACTCGTTTATTTGGCAACAAAGAGTGAAGCAAACATGCACAAGCATTCAAATACATCTATACAAGTAACATAAATCACTTCAGAATACATTATGAAAATGAATCATCTTTTTGTTCACCCCTCTCGGCATGTCGATCCCAAACAAACATTTCCTGTCAGTAATTATGGAACGCCATGACCGTCTTATTATGACTTGTTTGCTTATATGCGGTAGATGTTTCATTATATGCGGTAGATATTGTATCATATGCAGTATATATTTCAGTATGTGCAGTAGAAATTCCATTATGCGTGGTACTTTTTTCTTTATATACTGGACAATCTTTGTAATATGTAGTACGACTCTTCTTATATGTCAGTGGTGGTATTGTCTTTATATGCAGTGCATTCAATTTTGTGTGTGGTACAAAGACCGGACATAGAATGTGCCTTTTTAACGTACTATTGCTTTCAATGGTATTGCACATCTCTTATAAATGCGCAATATGGTAAAAATAGTTCAGATTGACAAATAGCTAAGTGTTGTACAGTTTAAAACTGCAGAAAGGAGTATTTGGGGGTAGTTGAGGACAATCTACGCGAAAATGGTGTAAGCATTAGCACACCAAAAGTGCTTGAAGTAAAAGTCAGCTACCAAAATCGGTATTAATTCATTTTTTTCGACCATAGAGTATTTATAAAACATGTATATGGGAAGACGTCAAGAAATGAAGAAGTCGTGTTTTGCTAACATTTCAGATCATGCGAGTCTTCAAATACCACATATAGTGGTAGAAATGCACACTGCAAGCAAGAAAATTCGCCTTGTGACATGTGTAAACAAACGACCTGTCAACGTTTTGTTTCAATAACTTTTTTATTCCTTTATCTATGAACTTGAAATAAAAAACCGAGTCAAGCATACAAACAGTAGAGCCGAATCGGCGTTATTATTTGCTAGAAATAGTCATGTGGTGAAAAAACTAACACGGAGGTAAGTCCGCCATGTTTACGAAAGTTACGAAACTAATAAAACCAATAAAACCCGCATTTTCTTAAAAAGTGAGTACCTGGATTTGTGTTTTTACTTTGCCTGTAGATATGAATATTTTTCAAGGCCATATATTTTATGTATCTTTCACCAACAAAGGTTTGGTACAAATTTAGTAAATTCTTTCTTGTAGACTGTGAAATATTTCAGACTTAAAAATTTAAGGTAACTACTTACATCTTTTTTAATCTAATTATATCAACAACAATACAGTCTGACTGACTGTAGTAAAGAAGTGGCAAGAAATAAAAATGGAAAAAAGGAAAGAAAAGAGGGAAAGTAGTCATCACCTTTTAAGTCCAATTTTATCAGTAAAACAAGTGGCGGCATATTTTTTTTCTGTAATATGGCGCCGATTGCGTGTCCTAGGAAAATACAACTGCTGAAATTTTAATCTCATTTTAAGGGGAAAAGTGAGCGATTTGCGGGCGTAATTTATCACATCTAACCTCACTATTAAGACGAAAGAAAGAGTTAAACTATTTTTCTTCTGATGAAAGCATATCATGCGAAAGCTGACTTTTCTAGCTTTAATTCGTTAAATTCTTTAAATAACGAATATTTTGCCGTGTTTTATATCAACCACGTCTTGTCCATGGAGGGACTATAAACACGATTAAAACAAAAAGTTTTAAAAAAGAGCTTAGACATCGATATATTACATATTTTACGATTGTTTTCAAGAAATGAATTATAAAAACAAAATATGTAACAAAACACAAAATACTGTTCAGTCCAGAGATCGAACCGCTATGCACAAGCGTAACAATACGAACTTTATAAAGTATGTCCCTCACACCAATATCAGCCAGTTATAACTTCAAAAAGATAAACGGCGTATACATGTATACATAAACATCGTTTCGAGGAAAGTTATCAATATGCAGTCTATCTTTAGATCGGCGATCACGTGATCAAAACTGTCGTATTTCATTCACCATGCGCTTCCATTCATAAAAATTTAATGGTGCAAAAAGTAGTTCAAACCCTAAGATGAAAATGGTAAGAGAACACTAAATATTTTGTGTAGCCTACTTTATTATAGGTTCTTCTAAGAATAAGCCTGGGTTTCATATTTAGATATTTTAAAGGATTTCTTAAAGTAAATTAAAGTGTAAGGCTAATAGACTACTTACACTGGTGGTTAACTCTCCTTACCAACACAAAATGTGATGAAATGAAACTGTGGGGCTCGAACTGCCGATGTGTTGAAAAATCAACAAAAATGTGATTTCTGTAAATTTTTAAGTTATTTTTAATGAAAAACTTTCAAAAATCGGCTGAAAGTTTTAGGCTAAGTTATAATACTTCCACAGATTCTATCATTTATTTTTGGAGGTTATTTTGTTTGGCATCAGTTAAAGGGTATGTCCCTTTCTAAAAAAATGCTGCATTTGATTTCTTTTATGATTTCCGATCGGATATCGTTGTTGTAGGAGTTAAACGTCCACTTCAAAAGAACATGTATTTGGTCAGTTTAACTGGCAGCTATTTTCTCTAACATCGTCTTAGAAATGACCAGTACTAGGCTCCGAATCTTCCCAAGACACTGCAAACTCCCCCACTTAAAAAGACAAAGTCGGAGGTTACAGTGATTTCAAGTAAAGCTTCTCTAACCATGAAATCACGGAGGCCGATCTGGTCAGACATCCTTATGACAAAATGACCTGTATTATATGTTTTATGATGTTAGCATATGTCCCTTACGGAACCATAGTGCACCACAACTTAATGTTTAGGTTTCATAAATATTTCTTGAAATAATAGACGATTTTTATGATAAGTGCTGTGTAAGTCGTGTAACGTATTCCTGAAGGATGTTTTATAAACAAAGCTGTTTTCATAGAATTCAAAAGCACTGTATTTTACTTCGTAGAAATGACTCAAGCTTAACTATGCTTTAGCTTCAGGGATTTGGAAAAAAATAAAAACGACAGCAACATGATGTGTTATCAGTAAACTGTAGGTCTGTGATTAAAATAAACGGATAGTAACCAAGATCAAGTACTGTTAGCGAGATATTGACACAAATGATCACTCATTGTCTGTAATATAGAATAATCCCCTTGTGCCCAATTTCTCAGTCGGCTCCTTGTTGTCAGCACTTTCAGTGCTTTGATTTTACATGTCGGCCATTCCGTGTCTGTCATTTCTAAAAAAACGCCGTTTATGAAGGATTTTAACATTTCTGTATATTACAAGTGCTGCATGTCTAAGCGAAAAGTGTTGACACTTGTTGAACGAGTGCGCGACATAGAACTGGCAAAACGTAAAACTGCGCGTAAAATTGCTGATGAATTATGTTTGTGGATGGGGTGGGGGAGAGATTCAGAACATGTTAAAGAGGAAAACGTTGTCTGATGTTGAAAATAATATGCACGGTAATAGAGAGCGTGTACGTAAGATGACTGTAAAAGAAGATACAGTCAAACCTGTGTTAAAGACCACCTCCGAATAGAGACCGCCCTGCGAATAAAGACCAGCAGGGAGATCACCATGCACAATTAATATATAGTAGACACACCTGTGAACAAAGACCACCTGCAAACAAAGACCACATTTGTAGCGTCCCAACAGTGGTCTTTTTTCACAGGTTTGACTGTATTAACGATCTGGTATATAAATGGTTCCAGGATGCTTCAGCCAGGCGATTACCGATTGCTGGACCACTTCTATCACATGGGCCCAAGGTTAAAAATAATTTCTGGGACCATTCTCAGATCTTATTCATTTGTTTGAGTAAAAGTGAGTTCACACTCATGTCAATTTATTAATCAGAAACCAGAGATGTGGGGCAGATAAAGCATGTTTAATTAGTTTAATTATCATTAACACTAGGAAAAAGATGACGCTTAACGATAAAAACTTCAAGGAATGGCCATGTAGTGAGGAAATACTCCAACTTTAAATCATCATCACTGAATGGACATGATGTGTGCATGACTAGTTTTTTTCTAGTATCAGTAACTCTTGCACATTGTACGATAGAATACTGAGTAAAAACGTTAGATATGTATTATAGACGTTAATTCACGACTGAGCCGGGCTGGGACGTATAATCGGCCCTCAGTCGCATAATAGCACTCGGGCTAAAGCCCTCGTGCCATTATGCTCCTTGTGGGCCGATTGTCACGTCCCAGCCCGGCTTAGCCGTGTATTATCCTCTAAGTAATGTATAGTTTTAAGATGCGGTTTTATTAAGAAACCAGTTTCGGCCTTTCCTTTGGGTGGTCTCTTTATATAATTTTGACTGTTCACATATATAAAACATATCTATCTACATTTCAGCAACACCAGTTACTGTACTCGGTAGTTAATATGATTGTTAAAATTTTCGAAATTGTTATTCAAATACGTTTATATTCAAGGAGGTGTGTTATATTGCCAAGATTCAAAGGCACTACAACTTGGAAATGCAATAAACCCGAAACATACAGTTAAACGGTACCAGGGAACTAGCCGTCATACCAAATTACCACCACTTCAAAGGGCGCCAAACTCTGGGGAGCCATTTATGAAATACGCTGGCACTAGAAGTCATACCATTGCAAAAAAACCCGAAGCACCACCACTTCGAACATACCATGGGGAACCATTTAAGAAGAAGTTTGATGACACTCGCAGCCAAACTATGGTGGAACACGAACAGCAAAGTATGGAGTCTGTAGGCCTTATTTTCTATGACGGACGCCCAGTTGGAACAGTTTTCCGTGTTGGCACCAAATATGTCATGACAGCTTTACATGTTGTTAGGTGTCTTATTCTATCAGGTAAACTATGTTTTCGTCTTGGTGAACTTGTAGGGAATCAGTTGAAGATGAGAAGAGAGTCCCCCTTACAAAACATGCCAAAACTCTGAGTGCAGTATTTAACTTAAGTTGATTTTCGGCAAAACCCTTATAATTGATGTCTCCACTACCATCCCCCTCGCAATGGAACTTCATAATATCGAGCAGCGCACTGAACCAGCACATGTCGATGTGCAAAACTATTCCACTGATCTTTAGGTCAAGTTTGGTTTAAAAACACCCAGTGGTATAAGAGATATAGCCTGACATAATAAAATGGAAATATCAAAGGCAAGTACAAGTGATTAACAGTAGAGTAATTAGTATCCCGATTATGCGCTGGTCACAAAACAAAAAAAAATGAGTTTATGAACAAACTGAGAGACAAGTATATGTTACTACACATATTGAACTCAGCTTGAAGAGTGTCATGAATGAATTATAAATGTACAGACAAGATGGCTTTGCATGCATAAATATTTGCTAAGTCATATTAATTGTCATTGTGATTTATCTTGTGTCAAAACATGTCGTGCAGAGTAGCACAAGTAATGCATGTCTTTGTGTAAGAAATGACCAGACGGGACGGACGGGATAATATGTGTGAGTCGTATATAACCCCAACATTACTATTCTGTTAAACGTTATGTTACTTTAACATGCTGGTGATATGCAGATGTTGACATTTTACTGATCACTCACGTATGGTTTGGTTGAAATGCAAAGAGTGGTATAAAAGAAATAGCACAGACATCGTAAAGTTAAACAAAACCAGGACAACAACTCAAATATTGATAGTGGGTATTGATTATCGTGACATCGCTACTAGGGTACAGTATAATGCGCGAACGACTATATCATTATAGGATATGACTTTCTTACAAAATCGTTCTAATTGAGAGACAATGGTTCGAGTCACAGTACTGACATTTGGCTCTTATTGTGGGAAACTTTTGCAGTTTTTTTTAGGAGACACCGGCCAACGACCTTGTGTGTATGGTTTGCCTGTATATAACTGAAATGATCAAAACGGTCTAAAATAAAGCGTGAGTCTGTACAAAGCTGAAATAATGTTGAAAACGATCAAAAGTAAACTGTACATAATTGAAAAGCTGTTAAAAACGGACATTGAATAAAAAGAGAAAACAAAACGAAATAACCAAAGTCCAAATTAAATACTTGGATATAATGCTAACGTTTGACAATTTTGTCTTTATTAGTCCGTTTGAAATATTTCCAAACAGACTGAGCCTAAAAGAACGAGACATGTGATAAGAATCAAGCTAGTTAAACTGAGTTAACCAGATTACTAAAAAAACGCTTTTATCATTTAGTATTACAACGAATTAAAATAATTTTGCGCAACCATTTTTATTGCAATTGATTTTATTTTAGTTACATACAGATGCCTATACAACATAGAAACAAAGAATCCTTCGATCTTTAATAATTGTTACTCGAAGTTTTTTGCACACGTGGGGGTATTTAAAGATACATGTATTTCAGTTAAATGGCTTAATTGGCGACATACTTTAAACGTTCGCACTTTCCTTTCGTATCTAAGATTTACAGCTATTTTAAAGAGAGTAAAGGTATGTTGATGTCAAAATCACGCCATGTTGTCACGGGTAGTGTCTAGTTAACAAGTTGACATTTCACACCTTTCTGTCTGCCAAGTGTCAAAAGTCGACGACATAGATAAACAAATATGACTTTTGTGTTTTAGCTCACCTGGCACAAAGTGCCAAGATGAGCTATTAGGATCACACACCGTCCGGGGTCCGTCGTACGTCCGTCCGTCGGTCAACCATTTCCTTCAAACGACATCTTCTCTGAAATCACTAGGCCAATGTTAGTGAAACTTTGCAGGGATGTTTCTTGCATGAAGCTCTATCAAAGTTGTTCAAACAATTCTATTCCATCTAGAACTCTGGTTGCTATGGCAACACATAGGAAAAACTTTGAAAATCTTCTTCGCTGAAACCACAAAGCCTAGAGCTTAGATATTTGGCATGTGGCATTGCCTAGTAAAACTCTACCAAGATTGTTTAAATTATGACCCCCAGGTCAAAATTGACCCCGCCCGGGGGTCACTTAGTTTTACGAAGGCTTATATATGAAACAATTAAAAAATATTCTTCTCTGAAACCGCAAGGCCTAGAGCTTAGATAGGTGGCATGTAGAAATACCTAGTGGACCTCTACCAACATTGTTCATATACTGATCCCTATGTCAAAACTGACCCTGTCAGAGGGGTCACTTGATTTTACATTGGCTTATATAGGAATAACTTTATAAATCTTCTTCTCTGAAACCACATGGCCTAGAACTGAGATATTTAACATGTAGCATCGCCTTGTGGACCTTCACCAAGTTTGTTAAAATCATGACCCCAGGGTCAAAATTTACCTTTCCCGGGAGTGGGGGAGAGGGTTCACTTGATTTCACATAGGCTTATGTAGGGAAACTTTTTTAAAACAACAAAGCCCACAGACAGAGCTTAGATATTTGGAATGTTACTAAGCATTGTGTAGTGGACCACTACAAATATGTTAAAATCATGACCCCTTGAATTATAGCCAGTGGTAATCAGGTGAGCGATATAGGGCCATCTTGGCCCTCTAGTTTTTCTCTATTTTTGCATAGCGTATATCATTTTTTGATAATCGGTTACCAATTTCGTAACCGGTTAATCGTTCGTTCGGTCGGTTAACCGATTAATCGTTTATATCCCTAATTGAAATACATTCTTATCACTTTTTGTTTTTGAGATTATATTAAGACTATAAAATGAAAACATCCCGCCTCGCTAGGGGCCTCATTTTTAAGGGATCATCCTCAATGTTAAACAAAATGTTGGTATATACATGTAGTTATAAGTTAATTACTTGTGTGTATAATGTCTTATTCTTATTTCATGAAAGGTTACTAAAAGTGTCCTCCTTTTCAAGAAATGTGAACATAAATTTGTCTAGGTTATAACATGATTCTTTAAGGGATTCCTATGATTAGACAATATCAAATACAATAGTTTCTTTTTAATCAGAAGCTAAATATTAAATTGTTCTCAATTGGTCAAAATCAGTATATTACCATGTAATGTACCCTTATGCATTCCATCAAAGTTTATTTGTGATAAAATAAGTCGACATTGTGATAATGTTAAGCAATTCACATTTCCTTTAGCTTACACAGCCTTACGCATGGGTGATTTATGAATTTGGACTAATTAAGGGGAGAGATATGTAGTTACTAGCGAAAATATTTTAATAAACTACGGTGTTCGTTTAGGTCGATCTCTTTCTTTCTAATATATATTTGATGAGCAATAACCCAAAAGTTCCATTTGCGATACTTCAAATAACTATGATAATGCGGCACGCTGCAGTGGTGATTCACAAAATAAAGATGGTCATGCGCAATGTAAAGATGTAATGCTATTTTTATACGCGTTGCTTAAAGCGTATTACGCTCAAAATAGTCATTTTGCATCATATATTTGCTAATTGTACATTACCTTTGCATATCGTGCAAACCATCGTCACTCAATCACTTTACGAATCGCTTCTAAACATTTGAATATTGGTAACCTTACTTTACAGATCGTTTCATAGATTTCGTTCACCGCCATTGCTACTCCACAACCGTTAACTGTCAAATATGAATTTATGAATCTTAAATGATTTATGTTCCCGTCGTTTAAACATATTGCCGCACCATCTATATATGTATCTATTCAAGCGTCCAAGTATCTATAGCTAAGAATTTAAAATACATGTTTTCGTTCAACGTTAATTTGCCATAAATTATTATCTCCCTTTTTGTAAATAGGTACGATAATACCTTTTGTCCACGCCTCAGGATACACACATGTATTAAATATATGATTAAATATGAAACATAGATACGGAGATATAAATGTGTTTGACTCAATGAAAAAATCTGCTACATTGT
>JAUMHA010395262.1:0-11576 GCA_032359765.1 Saxidomus gigantea
TTGAATCACCAGAAAGAAGAAACAAAAAATCTGTTAAATGTTTGACTTCTATTTTCTTTCAGACAGATAGATCCCATCGTTTGTTCATTTGTTTTTTTTTCCAATATTTAAAAGTAGGGGTTACACATCAAGGTATTTAAATGTATACTTGTGAGTCTTAAAAAACTAGGAATTAAACATGTAATATATGTATTTTATGTATATTTCATATAAAAATATGTTCTTACATCTATGTTAATATAGTCTTTGAAAAAGCCAAAGAGCTTGTTTGTGAGTATATACATGTGCTTTGAAATAAAGTGTTATCCCCCCTTAAAAAAAAAAGAAGACATTTTGTAAGTTTTTGAAACGGTACGCTGAAAACTTTCAGTCTCTTAGAAGTAATCCAGCATCATGTGGTTCTTTCGTATAACTCAGGAGCAGTTTCAATATATTATCAAGGTATTCAGTTCAATTCAAACTGATTTAGGCATAATATTAAAAACCTAATAATGTTTACCAAATAATACATAGGCAATAAAAGTACAGACAATTGATGCTAAGAATTTGTCATAAAAATAAGTAGCACCAGAGAAGTATTGTTGTATAGTGTCATTAAAAAAATAAATACATAAATACATAAGTAGATAGTATTGCATTTGATCTAATGATCTAGAATGACCTATTAAACATTAATTAGATCAGCTGCTTATAGTAGTAATCATAAGTCCAAGGACATTATTTAGATAAATGATATGATAAATGTTATTAAAGAACCACAAGAACTCTTACTGATCCTATTGTTATTATTAACTGTGTACATCTTTATAATCCCATTGTCTTACGAGATCCGTCGTCCTTTGCTCCGTTTCCTGGTAAATCACTCAAGTAGGGTCATTTATCTGTTCGCCACCATTCAGGTCGTTGTGAATACAACCGCCCCATTTGGTAGCCAATAATTGGATCCATCGTATGGCTTTGATCGAATACTTGACTTTCTTGAGATGTCTACTATCCGGAATGATCGCAAGACTGTTTGAAGGCATGAAGTGTTTTCGCCAAGCTCTATTACAGGCATGAGCCAGCTTGGTCCCCTCGGTGAACATGTCTTTCTGATCACTGTCAAACAACAATTGGCGGGACTCCCCGCATCCTCGTCTTGGAATATCCACATCGGATCAATTCCCCAAGGAAAGGTAAGTTATTTCAGATATAGTGCAAGTTGTATAACGTGTCTAAAAGAAAACTTCAGAAATTGTGTGACACAAACCCCTTATAAAAGTTGATATATAGTAAATCGAAAGTGCGTTAACGTTTTCCAAAAAGATCAAATTTTCCCTTCTTTGTTATATATAAAAGTACCAAATATCATTTACTGAAAATAAAATCACAGGATGAGACCTCTAGTGTCCGAGAAGAGCCAGATGTGTAACCCCTACTTTTCGCAAATTATGATTAATTTTCTGTAGAATATAATTTCAGTTCGTTTCTTCGTTTGTTCGTATTGTAATCTAAGAAATGTGTCAGAATTTATATATTATTTGCGTCTAACGGCATTTTTTTATCTTGGCCTGACAGCATGTTGTCGGCATTTTGTACACTTTTCTACCAACTATAATAAATATGAAATAAATGTCCCGTGGACCCGTTCATTTTCATGTAAAATCACTCTAAGTTTGTTTGCACGTTTAACAACCGGATACATAACTCTCACGCACACACATCATATATATTTATTTAAGAAATGTCAAAATTCGATTGTGATAAACATATAATTCATTGGTCACCCTTCTTGTTATTTTCAAAGAATAACAAGTTTTAGTAAATGTGTTAGTTGTATTAGTAATATTAGTAGTAGTAGTATAAGTAGTAGTAAAAATAGTAGTAGTTGTAGTAGTAGTAGTAGTAGTAGTAATAAAAGTAGTGAAAGTAGTAGTAGAAGTAGTAGTAGTAGTAGAAGAAGAAGTAGCAGTAGTAAAAGTAGCAGCAGTAGCAGTAGCAGCAGTAGCAGTAGTAGTAGTAGTAGCAGTAGAGGTAGTAGCAGTAGAAGTAGTAGAAGTAGTAGAAGCAGTAGTAGTAGTTGTTGTAGTAGTAGTGTCTAGAACTATGTTGCAAAAGTACTTAGTCAATGGAGTTTATGAATCAAATGTCGAATTCAATACACTGATCAATTGCTATTATAGATATTCTGCTTTGAGCTATGATGAAATATAATTCCTATTTTGAATAAAATATTTGAGAATGTAAGTACACAAACCTACAACTAGTAATTTAATGTAAGATCTGGATTCTAGATTTGTTGTGACCAGTTTTTTATGGAATTGATTGAGGTATTTTACATACATTTATGTTACATTAGCTTGTATTAAAAGTATTAAGCCTACGACATAGCACGTCGAACTAAATTCTCTTCAATGCCTTTTATAATATAATATCAGCTTATGTTTTTCTTAACTATTCTAGTCAGACTCCGTGGTAAAGTCGTATGCTATCTTGTTTTACAATTTAAGTTAAATCAAATCCAAACCCACGTTTTTGTATTGTTTCTTCTGTTTGTTACTCTTTTCAGCTTTTAAACAATTATGAAAGGGTTATGGCTGATATCAGATTTTGCATTTGAAAATCTAGACGGTAACAGTTTATCATTCTTTGCCATTAGATTAGGAATAGTATTTAGACAAAATTTATTAGAATGGAAATGATGCCCCAAATTATGAATTTTCATTTTGCTTTGATTTGTATCCCCTATCACTCATCTCGGCCAATCAGGAAAGTAACTTCTGGTCCGGTGAGCGTAATAAACCACGTTGATTTTACCGCTTAGATAATCCAACAGTTAACCTATAGTAACCACTTTTTTGATGCAAATTAGTTTGTTACTGCATACAGTCATAGTGCATTAGGAATGTAAGAAAACTTTGAATTGACACTTACTTAAGCTATAGGGCGCCATATTTTAGTGAGGTTTATTGTACAGGGTACAAGTTGTTACTGTAGATCCTATTGTATCAACAAGAATATACCAGTATTGCCTCACGGTTATGAAAGTAGTGTCACACGTTGTTGCTGTCGTTGTATTCGTAGTATACGGTGGTATTATATTGTGTTGGCATAGGTATTTCAAAATGTAAAATAAAATTTAAATTTACATAAAGTTGAATTTACTAAGACAGGTGAGAAGTTCGATTACAGAAGGAGAGGGTAGAATATGAAATTCGTTTAGAGAAAGAAAATTTGGAATAGCGGTTACATATAGAAAGCAGAAGTAGAACAAAATTGAATTGAAATGGAAAAGCAGCAGTTATATTATGCTAGGCTATTAGAAGTAGAGAGAGAAGCTGAAGGTAAAAGGTTTGAGATAGAGCATAAAATAAAGATAGAGCTAGATGTTTTAGGTAATGAAAGTGTTGAAACAATTAGGTTAAGATGTTTAATTTTGATAAAACGATTGATTATATGGATGCCTACTTAAATGTTTATGAGACTTAAGGGCGCTGTCACCTGGGTAATAAATAAAACCTCTGCTAAATTGGGAACAAGAGATATGGTCACTTAATTTACAGTTCCTTGTTAAGGGTAAAACTAGAGAGGTATTTGATTGGCTTCCGTTAGAAGATCGTAAAGACTATGCCAAATTGAAAAAAAAAACGCTTTGGAACGTCAGTTTGATCTTACTGACTACGGCTATAAGAAAAAGTTCAAAACTGTAAGACCAAGATATAATGAAACATTTGTATTGAATCAGGCAACTATCACTAGGTTTCAAATCGATGGCTTAGGCTAAGTCCCAAAGACATATGAAGGGTTGTTAGATTTTATGGTTATAGATCAGTTTTTAGAGAAATGTCATAGAGAATTGTACAAAAGTTTAGAAGTATAAGTTGTTAAACGCTACAGGTGTAGCAAAAGAGGTAGATTTATTTGCTAAGGAGGTCCCAAGATGGTCGTGAATCGATAAAGGATTGCAGTATCCGATTTTGTATTGATTTCCGTGAATTAAACAAATTTACGGTATAAGATGCAGAACCTATGCCAAAATAGAAGGGATGTTTGCAAAGCTATCTTAATACAGATATTTCTCAATGTACGATCTATGTTAAGGTAACTGGCTTGTTCCTTTGCAAGGTCTGTTTCAATTCCGGAAAAGGGTCAGCCAACTCTTGTAGATTGGGGCCAAAGTCAAGAAAAAGTTGTTCAGTCTTTGAAGGCTAGTTTGACTGGACCACCTATTTTGAAAATGCCAGGTTAAGATAATACTTTTATATAAGATAAGAAGTTTCTGACGTCGGTAAAGTCTACGTTTTTTATTACAGGATCAGGAAGGAGATAAATTACCCGTAGCGTATGTTAGTTAAACGTTGCTACCAAGAGAGAAAACTATTCAGTCATAGAAAAGGAGTGCTTGGCAATAGTATCGGCGATGTCAAAGTTTCACCGGTATCTGTTTGGTAAGAAATTGTTCCTGGAAACAAATCACCAGCCCTTTAACCTTTTTCAATAACGCCAGACTAATTAATTCAAGGACAATGAGATGGGCGATGTCATTGCAACCTTATATTATGATAATTAGAGCCATTCCCGGTAAAGAGAATGTGGGCGCACATTTTTTAAAGCAATGTTTTTAAGGTTGCTGTGAGATGCGTGGTACAGAGACATTGTTATCAGTATAAAAGTTATCCAATCACTTTGTGTTTTCAAAGAGTTGTAGAGAAAGGTATTGCTTCCAGACGATGGCTTTACTGCAGAAGACCGACCTGTTACGTCGATAAATTGCCATGATTCGCTCAGAGCACATACTCGTCTACGTTGTGCCCCATTCACACAGAAACACCTTTGGTGCAGTTGATAATGTCTAATAAAATCTAACCCCGAATTAACGGAGATGTTGTTATGAATGGCGTGGACAGTCTTTTTCTAATAAAATACGTGTTTACCATTAAGTCAAGTGTAAACGTAAATCATCCAGGAATAGCATTACGACATTTTTCATAGTTCATCTTTATCATCCTATTTAGTGTTTATATTTTGCAGTCATATTTGTATATAATCCTTATTGTAATTAAATTTGTAAATGTTGTATAGTGTTGAGTGTTTAATTACTCTGGAGTGCTAAACCTTAACCTGCCATCGTTACAAAGTGAGCTTTTACTGCATCACATCAATATCAAATGAGCTTTCAAAGCATTACATCAAACAGTCATAAGTCAGCCTTTTCGGCATCACATAATGTTATTCAAACTAATGAATAACAAACGCTAATTTTGAATTATTGATGACGAAAACAGAATTATTACAAAACCATCGTTTCACCTCCAGGACGTGTCTCTGCCCTTTCAAACTGTGTTTTCACTCAGTGCGTCACTTACGTAAAACTGTATAACTATTGGTCTGGAAATCAAATACTTAAATAGAGACAAGCTTGAAAACGAATGTTGTTGACTAAAAACGCATGACATACTATGAAAAAACAACATATATCATGTTTTGAACCTTGGACTAATAAAACTGTAGATAGAGTGTTCGTGTTCGTTAACATTATGAAATAGTTGCATGTACTTTTTAAGGTATCTAGCATCTTCGAGGCTAGAACCACAGATACCACACTCAAAACGCTTGTTTCTACATTCTGGCAAATGTGATTCAAGGTCCTGCATTGACGTTATTTTTTCTTTACAGTAGGGACACTGGGGTGTACTCTTGCGTTCTGTGGTTTTCGTTTTAGCCATTTCTGAACTGAAAATAGAAACAAATATAGTCTTTATGTCAGAAGGGCTTTCGTTTTAAACGTTTACCTACATCTATTTCTCCTGTGTCTATAGTATCGTCTACGAGGTTTTCCCCTTTGTTTGACTGGTACTCTTATCTATATTATATGTGTCAACGTCATCAATACTTTGACTATTTCTTAAAGTCTCACTCTCACCTTGTAATAACTGGATTTTGGCCTTTCCATTTTGTCGTAATGAGCTACCAGAATAGAACCTGATCTACCTCAGATACTTTTTTACTAACTGTATAATGCCCTTTCCAAAATGAAGTAAACTTCGCAGAACAACCTACCGTTTTTACTGGGAAGAAAACATGTGCTAGGTTTTTGGGATTAAACGACTCGAATGATACTCTGTTGTCCCTATAACAGTTCCGCCAATACATTGATCTACCAGTAGTTAGCCTTACTATGTTGTGACTATTCTCTAATGTTTCTTTTAATACCCAAACCCATTGGTTCACTTGAATTAATTTAATCGCAGGGGGCATGCCAAACAGGATATCAAGAGGTTTTGAAGATTATCGACCTAGCATCAATATATTTGGTGTATAATTCGTAGTTTCATGAACAGATGATATGTAGGCTATCATAACAAACGGTATTAGTTCGTCCCAGTCGGTCTGGTTTTCTTTAACAAATGCGCTTAGCATAGTTGCTAGCGTTTAATTGAATTTTTCTGCCATTCCACCAGACTGAGGATGGTAAGCCGTTGTCCGAGTTTTCTGTATCCGTAAGATCTTGCACATTTCTTGCAAAAGTTTGCTTTCAAATTGTCTTCCTTGATCTAAATGTATCTTACTGGGTACACTGAATCTTAAAATAACTTCTGCTACTAGAATTTTGGCTACTGTTTGTGCCTCCATGTTGGGCATGGCAAAGCTTTCCGTCCATTTGGTAAAATAGTCGGCAATTACAAGTATGTATTTATTCCCTCTTTCTGTTGTTAATAGTTCGCCCAAGATATCGATTGCAATTCGTTCCATTGGATAACCACTCCGAACTATTTGCATAGGTGCCGACTTTGTTTTAAGTGGTTCTTTTCTTTTCTGACATTGATCACAACCAACTACATATACTTTAATGTCTTTTCTCATTCCAGGCCAATAATATGCACTTCGAATTCGATCAAGAGTTTTTCTGATACGTAAATGGCATGAAGTATTAAGATCATGTGAATACCCTACAATTGTTTTCCGAAATTCCAGAGGTACTACGACTAGTTTTTTTAAAACATGTCTATTGGATTCTGCATATTCCCATTGGCGAGTGAGTAAGTTGTTTTCAACACCTTGGAATGGCCACTGGTTATAAAGTATTTTCAAAAAATAACTTGCACTGTCTATTTTTTTATGGCTTGGTTTCTGACCTTTTTCAGTGCAACTTTTGAGAAAGTTTATGTCTTTATCTCGGTCGTGTGCCTTAATGATTGACTCTTCTGTGTTTGAAGTATAAGTAGTTGTTGTCCTGGCATGTCCTTTCAATTAGTTATTCTGACCACATTCGGTACAAGGCTGTCTACTTAGTCAGTCGGCATTCCCGTGTAAACGACGGTGATGTATGTCCATTTGATGTAATTAATCTTACCATGTGGCGATCTGGCCCTCGGGATTTTCAAAATTCATTAGCCATCTTAAGGAACCATGATCTGTTCTGACTAAGAACTTTCGGCCGTATAAATAGTGGCGAAAATATTTCACAAAGTTTACTAAAAGCTCTTTTCCAGTGACACAATATCTACGTTCTGCTTTCGTCAGTGTTCTGCTTGCATAAGCCATTCTCCACACCGTCGATCTTTTGTGACAAAACCCAAGCGATTGCAAAATCGCTTTCATCTGTGTCAAGAATGAAAGGTTCCGAGAATTGTGGGTGACTAAGCAGGCGCTTGTATCAGTTTTTGTTTCAAGAACTTAAAAGATTGTTCACTTTCTTTGGACCATAAACATATACGGCCTTTCTCGGACAGTTTGTGTAGAGGCTTTGCTATGCCAGAAAAGTGTTCGATAACCCGACGGTAGTATAAACAGAAACCTAAAAAATATCTTACATCTTTTACCGATTTTGGCTGTGGCCAATCCTTAACGGCTGCTATCTTTTTCGGGTCGGTTTTGATTCCTTCCCGTGAAATAATGTAACCCAAATACTGAACCTGTTTTGCAAAGTGTTTGCACTTACTTGTTTTTTATTTCAAGCTTGCCTCTCCTAATTTTGTAAAAACAGTATCTTAATTATTGGTCATGTCCGAAATCGTTTTTACAGTAACTATTATATCGTCTAAGTACATGTATATGAGAAAGATTTTAAAAGGAGACCTACAAGTACCTTTTCCATCAAACTTTCAAAGGTTGCGGGCGCATTACAAAGATCAAATTGTAGTACCTTGAACTCAAATTGGCCTTGTAAAACAAAAGCTGTCTTTTCACGATCACGTGACTCCATTTATACTTGCCAATAGTCACTTTTTAAATCTAAGCATGAAGACTACTGTACGCTCGAGAGTTGATATAAGGAATTATCAATACGGGGAAGCGGATATGCATCCGTTATAGTCACATCATCGAGTTTCCGGTAGTCGATGCAAAATCTTTTGCTTCCATTTTTCTTCTCTGCCATAACTATCCCATTGGCTCAGGTGCTTGATGATGGTTGTATGATGCCTTGCTGTATCATGGTTTATATCTGTCTATCTGCTTCTTTTTGCATATGAATAGGCATTCGTCTTAGTGGTTGTTTTATTGGATGAGCGTTCTCGGTATCGATTTTATGTCTTACTATTCTAGTTCTGCCGATGTCTGCGTCAGATTCTGAAAATGTATTTGCATGTTTCTTTAGTAGGTCTGCGACCTGGCGATTTTTTTTTTCGAAGTCCTTTACATGTTCTATTTAAAACATTTTGAAGATTTTCAGGAACTTTTTGATATACAGCTTTATCCTTATCTGATTTTGCTACACACGACTTAAATTAGCTATGTGAGTCCCAGAGTAAAATCTTTTTGTTTCATCACCTTAATTAATTAATCTTACCGGTACTGTCGTATCTGCATGTACTAGAGCTTTTGCAACTAAACCTATAGTAACTTTACTAGTATCTTGTAAAGGTTTTATTATACCAAAGACATTTTTCTACCCGGTGGTAGGGATATTTTACCATTTATAATCATCTCTGAATTCCCCGGTAGGTTGGACATTTCTGCAACTGTGATTCTATAGCCTATAACCTATATGACCAGCTAGAGTCATTTTACAAGATCTGTTAATTGTGATAGTATTGTACAGCATATTTAACCGACATTCGTTTTTCTTCATAAAATCTAAACCTACAATAGCATCAACGTCTATCTCGGCTACTATGCTCTCTGTGATACACTGAATACCATTTACATTGATAATAATTTTTGTCCTACCATTTATGTTAATAGGGTCTCCAGTTGCTGTAAAGTTATTTACAGTACAATTATCAAGCTTCGATGTACTATCTTATTGAATCATTCACCACGCCTAACAAGAAAGTATAGTAAGTGTGGCCCACGTGTATATTTAACATTCGAGAAGCACATTATCAACATTACAGTGAAGGTAAATCCCTGACCCAAAATTTTCTACATTCTTTAAATTGCCTTTTAATTTGGAAGAAACTATGGTTGTAGATCTAATGTTTTGTGGACATGTATTTGCTGAATGATTCTCGGACCCACATGTGTAACATGCTGTTATTGGCCTATTTGTATCTGGGTATATTCGTTTTCACTAGAGGAGGGTTTTGTGATTCCTCTTTTCCATTCACAAAAAGCTTAACTAAGGTATTTTGTAAGTTCTCTATATCATAGTTTCTATCGTTAAACTGAGTTCGTTGGTCACGTGGAAACTGTTCGGGTTTTGCTTTATCGGATATACTTCTCATTTAGCCCTAGTTTTCTATCTGTTTTCGTTTTGCACTGTTAAATGCATCCAACTCTACTGCGTGAAGTACAGCGTAATTGAGATCCACAGGTATTGCTTGCTTAATACGTAGTCGCCTATCAGAAGAAATTAAGGCATCAATAAATTGTTCTTTTGCCAGTGTTTCTCTGACGTCAGCAGGAGACGTAGGGTATGCCATATTTGTTAATCTTCGAATATCTTGTCGAAGAGCTGCTAGGGTCTTAGAAGCTCTTTGTCGACGTTCTCTTAACTCGACCCTGTAGAGTTCTGTTTGGTTTGGGGGTTACAAACCTTCTACTAACGCTTTCACTAATTGTGAATTGTGTCATTTGCTTTCTCTAGGTTTCCGAACACTCCTTGTGCTTGTCCCCTAAGTGATACTGTTAAATGTATGCCATTTTCATTATCCGACCATTCGTTCAGCTTAGCACATACTTCGAAGTGTGCTTTGTAATCTAACCAGCTACTCGTACCATCGTATGTGGCTGGCTTAACTTTGGTTCCCTGTCTTTTATATATTTTTTATTTTGGATCTGTTAATTCCCTTGTTGTTTATTGTGGCGTTCTTGCCGGATCTGTTAATTTACAATTCTCATCATGATTGGATACTTGATCTTGAAATCGTGTCCGTTTCATAGAAAATCTATCCATAGACTACGATTCCGGTCCTGGTGTTTCGCAGGGTTCGGCAGTACTACCACTCATAGCTCTAAGGCCCATTTTTAGAGTTTGGGTACCTTGGCTTACAGACTGCTTAATATCATACGTTGGTATGCTTAATATACCTTCTGCATGATATATTTGATCCCGGGGTTATGGTCCAGTCATGTGCATTAGGTATAGTTTCTTTTGATGTACTGTGTTGAATCCCTGATGGTGCGGCTTAGTACAATTTCTTGAAGAAAACTGCTGTATTCATGGGGTTTGCAGAGAGACTCGTATCTCCCAGATGCTTATCTAAAGCTTGTATTTCTAGCTGCACCCTGAGACTTTCATTCTCCATCTCGAGAAATTTAAATCTTTGTGACCGTTGTAATATTTTAGTTATATGTATCTCTCTCTGAGGGTAGGTCACATGGAAATTATATGCATGTAGATTCCATATTTAATTATATTTATCAATATTTTCTTTGTAGGTCATTAAGTCAGTGACTTAAAAGATGTCCTACAAATACAAGAAAACAAGAATAAGCATAAAGCAAATAAAAACATATAAAAGCAACTAAAAGCAAAAGCAAATTATTGCACAACAATAATTTGGGACAGACATTACTTAAGTAGAATCATTACTTCAAGACAGTAACAGTTATTAATTGTAAACAAGATTTGGGTAAAAGAAATTTAACCAAATGTTTAAATAACCAAATTAATTAATAACTAATATTGATGGACAAGCCAATGGGAGTGGGACAAGGAACAACCTTGATTTACCTGATCTGTAAAATACGACTGTTGAAGAATAGATGTAGCTAGGATCACTTCATCTTCACACTAGCTTTGTATCTGTCCAACTGTGTGAAAATCCCCCAAGCATGAGAAAGGGTAAGATGTTTAATCAGGTGTAACAAATAAACCAATCACCAGTTGTTATGTTATGATTTCCTTTACACACTATTAGTTACTAAGAAAATATATAAATAGAAGTCACCTGATATTATATGATCACATGACTGAGTTGTCACATTTCATGTACAACTCATGCAAATATTATTAGGTGTAAAACCACTAATTATCACCACTGTGACATTCTCACCTGCTTTAAAAATATGTCTCCTGACATTTCAAAATGTACAGACTATGTTCACATTATATTGAATTTGCTGTTTTAATAGTTTTGACAAATTATAGTATTATATGTTACTATATTTTACTTCACTGTTGTCCGAAATACTATGAAAAAGTATTTAAT
>JAUMHA010395284.1:0-11574 GCA_032359765.1 Saxidomus gigantea
CAACGTGCAGTACCGTAAAATACTGAACGAACTCTCTAAGGCAAAGTGAACGGGGCAATATGAAAGTATATAATAAATATATATATGTAGTTATGTACAAAGCAATACTATAATTGTGAAATAATGTTTAAATCTGGTGAAAAGAGTCATCATCAATAATATTAAAGTATTCTTTCTTTTATCACTGCACATTACAATAATTATTTGATAAAAAATGAATATAATACATGTATAAATTTATAAGTAATTAATTCGCTATTAAAGTAATTATTATTGCAATTGTATCTATCATTGAAGTATTTCTCATAAATTTTCATTTCATCATTACGTATTTAATATGTTAATATACTATGCACAGACTTGAAATATTTTCTTATTCAGGTACAAGAACTTTATCAGGCTTATTGAAGCGTGCAATATAAAATAATACTCACTGATCTTGTCACATGGACAGTAATGCAGTTAACTAGCAAAATATGTATTTCCCTTTCAAATCTTAGACACACTAGATATATTGGCAATACAAAATTCACATTTGTTTTTGGTAAATTTCTTAAGTACAGTTTCAAAACTTCCGGTTTAGAATCTGGTTCTCCTTATGATGTAAATTCTGCCTTCAATATAAGCTGCACCTATTTGTGAGAGTTATGCCTCCTGCTGAGGCTTATGCGACGGGAATTCAGAATATTAAGCGGTGTGTTAAAACGTAGTGAATATGATAATAAATGGGCTATTGATGTTAAAGTGTATAGAAGAGTTGGGGTTTACAATTTTATAGAAGAATCAAGATATAAAAGTTATTCAACTGAATACTGCACATGTAATTCAACGTATATATGACCAGTATTCCCAACAACAGCTGTCTGTAAGACTTACGTAAGGAAGCCACTCGTTACTAAGGAATTCACTGGTTGCTAGGGAAAGTCACTGCTTGCGTCGCTGCGAGAGGAAGCCGGTGAGTACCAAAGAAGTCAACTGTGTCTAGTTGCCAAGAACGCCAATGGCTGCTAAGGAAGTCACAGGTGGCAAGAGGATGCTAAAGTTGCCAAGGAAGTCACTGGTTGCTAGTGGAAGTCACAATGTTGCTAGGGGACTAAATTGTTGCTAAAAAGTCAATGTTTACTATGGAAGTCACTTGTTTCTAAGGGAAATCACTGGTTACTAATGAAGTTACTGTTGCAGGATGAAGTCACTAGTTGCGAGGGGACTTTGTTGTTTCTAACAAAGTCAATGGTTCCTAAATAAGGCACTTGTTCGTAGGGAAGTCACTGGTTGTTAAGGAAATTCACAAGTTGCTAAAGAAGTCAGTCTTTGCTAAGGAAGTCAGTGTTTGCTAGGTAAGTCGCTGGAAGGTTTTTTCGATTTCTCTATATACTTACAAGGGTTCCCGAGGGCGTGGTCAATTTTTACCACAGGGGAGTAATTTGGAAAAAAAGTTGGTTGAGGTCTACTGGACAATGCTACAGATAAAATATCTCAGCTCTAGGCTTTGTAGTTTTGGAGAAGAAGAGTTTTAAAGGTTTTCCTATATAACTTTTTGCAAAACAAGTGGCCTCCCAGGAAGGGGCCAATATTGACCACAGTAGCAAGATTTGAACAAACTTAATAGAGGTCTACTAGACAATGAGACATACTTAATATCTAAGTTCTAGACCCTGTGCTTTTTTAAGGTTTTTCCTACACATGTTTAAGGGTGTGTTCAGTTTTAAACCCAGGGGCATGATTTGAACAAGCATGATAGGGGTCTACTAGACAATGCTGCACACTAAATATCTAAGCCCTAATCATTGTAGTTTCAGAGAAGAAGAGTTTTAAAGTTTCACCTATAAAAGCCTATGTTAAGGCATTCAGCCCATAATGGTAAATTTTCAGACCCCGAGAATTGTTATTTTCATTTACTATATTCAATGATTCATATTCAAATTTTAAAAGAAATTTACCGCCAAATTAAAAATAAATATATGGAATTTTATACCTCTACACCCATTTCGAGAATTCAGACTAACCGAACGGTATAACAGAAAGAATAATTTGTCAATATTCATTAAACATTATAACAATTTGAAACAATTTTGGAAATAGAGCTAGTACCCAGTATACACTGTAGAGTTACAGTAACAGCACATTTAGTCTTTCAATTCCACAATATAATCAACCTGCCAAATTTTGTCTTAATACCATTCTTTATATAATGACAGAGAATGATGAAATTTTACCGTCTAGATTTTCAAATAACCAGATCTGAATCAGCCTTTACCGTATTTTATAATAGTTTTAAGTTTACATTGTCATTATCCTTATAAGTCTGATATGAATGAAACATTTCATGAATATTTGCAGAAAACGTTAATAAAAGTGGTTTTAAAGCTGAAAAGGATAAGTAAAACAGAAGACAAAAGTATAAAAAATGAAAGAATTTTGTTGAGGTGATTGAGGTCGGCGACACGGGTCTGTAATTCTCTGGCTTGTTTATGTCTCCTCTCTTAAAATTATGAAAGACTTTGGTCGTCTTCCATTTTACGGTAATGTGTCTTGGCCCAGAGATGTCTGGAAAAACAGTGTATTTCAGTAGACGTCCCGGGATGTCATCTGGGCCGCTGGCTTTGTGTGGCTGTATACCGGATAGAAGCCTTTGAACTCCATCATGTGTAGTAACTCTAATATTGTTGACTGATCGGTGAGGGTTTGGTCCCTTATCAGAGTTGATTTTGGTTTCTTCATTCTTATTGAGCACTGATGAAAAATGTTCATTTGATATGTTGGCTTTTGTCTCACATTCCACTTATGGCATTCGCATGTCATGCCATGCATGGTCTTCAAGGCAGAAACACTATTGTTGTCGTTCTTTTTGCTGTTGATAAAACTCCAATCTTGTTTTGAGGGTGTTAAAGATTCTGGACTGACGGTGTTTTTGACTTAGTTGTTATAAAAATTATGATGATTTTCAAGATTTTTCTCGATGTAAGCTTTTTCTATTCGTACCTTCTCATGTCCTTGGGGTTTTCGTGTTATTTCGTCTGACTCTGGCATAGGCGCGCTCTTTCCCTACTCATCCGTGACGTCACTCGCAAATTTAGATGAGATTGCTTGTGGCCATAACAGTTACAATGTTTGTGTATCGGAAAGGAATTGTCGAGTTTTAATAACGTTTTTGCTATCCAAAGGCTTTTTAAAATTCAAAACATTATTAAATGCTCTTGATACTCTTACTGTCACATTAAACTATTTCTTTTAAAAAAAGTTTTTATGACACTTGATTTTTTATAACGACTTGTTGCTGCTACTTAAGTTATAACTGTTATGTTATATATGTAGTGGTAACTAATAAGAACCATAAGTTATGATCAACTTTTATATTAGTAGCATATAAACATAAATATGTTAACAACATGGAAGCTGGGAGTGAAAAAGCTCAGAGCTGTAGTGAGCGTGGTATATATATATATGTGCTATCAGGTTATGGTGGGAAGCATATAATAAGATGTGTGTGTCTAGAAAGTGAGCAGTAATGTAACATCTCCCTTTTTTGAAAGAATAGATCTACAGTATTTTTAACAACAGTTACCATCAAAAAAATATATTTATAGTAAATTTGAGTGTGTCCCTTTAATCCAGTTAAATCAATACATGAATTGAATTTCATATTGTTCGTGTCATATCTTTTGGAATGTCGCTGTAAAGCAATGTTTATCAGCTAATTACAGCATTAACTTTTTGTTCAATTATCTTATTAATTTGTTAATGTATATATCGCTGTTTTGCTGTTTATCTATATCAATGTTATTATTTTTGGTTTAACCTGTCTTCCATATCTTTTAATATAAGACGGTTTCTTGTTAGTTTCAACTAGCTTTGTTTATGCAGATACTTTCGAAGGTGTGGTCTACTCAAATTGTTGCTGAGTTGATAGGCTGCAAACGGGTTTATCTGTTTTCACTTTCTGTCATAGCCTGAAACTCAAAATCTGTTATTGATCTATGGAACGCCACAGCTGCCTTATTTGACGTAACAACTTGACGTGCATTCGAAGCAGCATTGTACATGACGGTTTCGTCATAACATGTGACGGTTTTATCATTATGTGGGACAAAATTGTCATTCCGTGTGATGGTATCAACATTACGTTTGATAGTTTCACCCTGATATGTGACACATTTATTGATACCTGTGATGACACCATTTATACATGTGACGGTTTCATCATTATATGTGACAGAATCGTCTTTCCATGTGATGGTATCAACATTTCGTGTGGTAATTTCACCTTGATATGTGACACATTTATTCATACATGTATGACACCATTAATATATGTGACGGTTTCATCATTTTATGTGACAGAATCGTCATTCCATGTGATCTGTTTTGCTCTGTTTAGCCTAAGTTAGAATGTGTTTGCAGTTTTTGACGTAAGCCTCTGTAAACCCATTTCCTGAAGGGTGTTGAGGGCTTGCTCAGGGTCCCATTCTTTAGAGAATCCTTCGAATTCATCTGAAGAAAAGCAAGGCCCATTATCAATTATGACCCTCTCAACAATATCCATCAGGGCTTATATACCTTTCATGATTTTGACCATTGTTCCCCTCTTCATATTGCGCAACTCTTTAAAGTAGTGAGAGTAGTAATCAACTTACACAATGAAATTCCTATTGTCCCATGTAAAAAATCAGACGCAACAGCCTGTCAGGGGTATTCTGGTTCATCATGAGATTTCAGTGGTTCCTTTTGGTTTGACCGCATATTTTGTAATCAAGTACTACAACTTAAAACTAACTGAGAATTGAAGATTCGTGGCCAAAACATGACATCTTTTTGCTCTCTCGTGCATTTTTCAATACCAATATGAGTAGAAAGCAGAATTTCGAACATGTTTGCTCCGAGTGCATTTGGAATGACAATTCTCTGGCCCTTCATGATAACATCATTTGTTATGGTGAGTTCATCTCTGTAATTTCAGAACTCAAGAACTTCTGGAGGACATTGTTTTCTGTTGTCCGGCCATCCCTGTAAAATGACCTGTTTCAAAACTGACATGTATTCATCTTTATCAGTTAGATCTCTGATTTCTTGCATTTTGCTATCACTGACTAATAAACTAGACATAAATCGGCTGTCTAGACATGTGTATGGCAGCGGAATATCTTTACCAGGTCGCTACTTGACGTCAATGTCATAACGTTGCATCTGCAGTAGCATACGTTACAAACGTGCGGGTGCAAGGTAAATATGTTTCTTGAAGATGGGAATGAGTGAAAGATGGTCTGTTTCAATCGAAACCTTCCTGCCATATTATACCCAATCATGAAATCTATCAAGCCCAAATAGAACACCGAGACATTCTAGCTCAATCATAGCATAGTTCCTTTGACTTGCTGTGAGGTATTTGGATGCATATGCAATAGGTTAACCATCTTAGAGCAAGGTTAAAGCAATGCCACTACGACTTCTGTCTGTCTGCAATACAAGAGATTTCTTTGAATCATAGTACCCTAAGACTTGACCAGGAGTCGTGATGATTTCCTTTTTTTTTTCAAATGCATCATATTGGGGTTGTTGTTTTTTTTGGTGCGGATCTTGAACGGTAAGTGACTAAAACAGTTTGTAATTCTGTTTTTGTTTGATCGCAGCAACCCACGCTGGATCAGGTTTTAGCCAATCTGTGGTTAATAAATGTCCGAAATTTTGGACTTCTGTGACTCCTATTTCCATTTTGTCTTCATTCAGCACGATACCCTGTACGCGCGACCTGTCTAAAGCAGCCCGCAGGTTTTGGTCATGTTCTTCACGAGTTTGACCATAGACCAACAAATCATCAACAAGTGCTTCTACACCCTTTAGACGTTAAAAAGATTCGTCTACAGCTCGAATGAATTCATCACCATTGACCTAAGACCATAAGGTAATCTTAGTGAAGGTATTTGCCCTAACTTGTGTTGAATGTCGTCATGTATGGCGATTAATTATATATTGTTATAGTCCAGTAACCTGTCTTGCATCTAACTTTGAGAAGTATTTAGCATTAGTAAGGGAAAGCAAACATGTCATCTGATGTGTGCATTGCATAGTGGAGACAAATAATGTTTTTTTTCAAGTCATGGGTATCGATGCAAAATCTCAGTTTACAATTTGGTTTCTCAACAACTGCCACTGAATTTACCCAATTCGTTGGTTCGCTAATCTTTGTGATGACCCCTTACTTCTCCATTCTGTCCAGTTCTAAATTACATCTGCTCCTTAAAGCTACAGGATTTTTTCTTGGAGGGTGTACAACTGACTTAATCTTTGGAGATACGTGTATTTTACATTCCCCAGATATCGAGCCTATGCCTTTAAATACATCTGGAAAGTCCTTGATCACTGATTGATTAGTCATGTGGCTTTTATGGAATTCCATCGTATAAATGAGCCTAACAAGACCAAAATCTATTGATATCTGGAGGCTGAACAGGGTGTGATTTTGTGTCTTCTACCTGAAATTCTACATGAGCTGAATGTCCAGTATTTTCATACATACTGTCACCTTGTTTCTAAGTTTTAAAAACTGGATTTTTAAAGGTTTCTAACAAATTTGCACTGCCCCAGTCCATTCGGGGAGTCGGCACTCCTGTTAAATCCATTTCTGTATATATAATATCGAAATATTATATGAGATAAACGAACTATTTTGACATCATGTTATGTTATATATGTACTGTTAATTTAATCAAAACTATATGTAATGTTCAACTTTAAAATTAGTAGCATTATATAACATAAAATGGCCATTGATGAAAACAGTGTAAGTTACGTGCTCCCGAATTTGTCATTTTGAATCTTAACTAAAATAATGAATAAACTGTGCATTTTATTAGCTTACCAATCTTACCAAGTGTATTTATGTGTTTCGTACATAAAGGCCAACGGCCCAAAATACAACATCTGCAATCATATAACATATAATGTATATCAAGCACCACATATATATGCACAAATATACCAATATAAACAGTTAACATTTTGTAAGATATCCAAGATTTCAGATAATCTTTTCCTCATAAGTTTGTTTATAAATGAAGACAGTCGATAGAGCTTCTCCTTATTGTTAGTTGACATAATTGAAATAAATAAATCTACAGAACATTTTCATTAGAAAAAATATGCCTGTCTTCCAGTAATATATCTATCACAATAGAAACAAGTATGATAGTTGTCTTCGATTACGTCAATATATTTCGTTGCTAAGCAGTACGTACAAATTCGTTGTTCTATTGACGCCCCAACACGTCTATCGGTGTCGATGTTAAACTTATGACTGGAACATCTAAACTGTACCAAAGACTTTCTTAATTGAAAAGGGAAGTCATACTTCAGATTTAGATTTTAGCTTTCTAGTGATATACAATTAACTTTTTAAAATAGCTTTTGTTTTGAGAAAGTTACGGTCGTTAAAATAACTTCACTTGCAATACATAAATACGGACTGCCGACTGTTGCCCACCAGGTTCATCTCTTATCAGTAGAAAACATTTCGTAATACGAGATTTTGATTGCAAACACGATCACTCCTATTCAGTAGTGATCCAAGGTTGATGTATCTTTTAGTGGACATTTTGGATGGCACACATAAGTTTAGCATAGAGTTTGTTTCATTCCTGATGGTCTTCTACATTCTGTTGACAGGACTATCTGTAGTGTGACTGGTGACTGGTGAGAAATTCTTTTTGAAAATCTAGACATTCAGATTCATCTTCTGTAAATCAAGATATGACATAAAGTATATGAAAATCACAAATCTGGGACGAATGTATATATAAAGTAAAGTTTAAAAAGGCTAAAACTGTATCTACATCTACATCTACGTTTCACTACTAACAATCGTTTACGATTATGACTAGCAGGCGCTTTGTCAGGGAACAGCTGTTAAAAATCACAAAAATTTAAGTGCAAAACTAGGATAGATTAAAGATTAAAAAGCCTACAAGATAATAAGTTAAAAACACGATATTTAGACTTAAAACTTAAACAAAGGGTCAAGCCGCTCAGCAAATATTTTAGGCTGGGGCAAGACTGGGTGTGTAAGGGGAGACCATTCCACAGACGGATACTCCTTGGAAATACAAATTTGCATGATACTGTGTACTAGAGACGGGTATTAAGTAGTTCAGGTTTCTAGTATGTGTAAGGTGGTGGTGGTCTACACAAACAAGGTTGTTTTGGATTTTGTAAAAGAAAGTAACAGCACTGATGTTTCGACGCTGTTCTAGAGTTTGCCCGTTTAGTTTTGCTATCATTTTTTGAAACACTGCTTTAGTGGCTTTAGTCATTAAATATATATCTTGCAGCTGACCTCTGGACTTGTTAAACTTGTAAATAAAATGTTTTTGCCACGGATGCCAAATGGTGGAACAGTACTCTAATTTGGGTCTTACATAAGTTTTATATGCCATTTCTTTTATCTTTTTATCTGATGTTTTTACATTTCTTTTTATGAATCTGAGTGAGTTATTGGCTTTAGCAGTTATGTTATTGATGTGTTTGGTCCATGAAAGGTCATAACTTATAGTAAGCCCAAGGTATTTTGCGGCTTTAGTTGATCTTAACTGGGTTCCATGTAGTGTATATGGAAATTCTATAGGTTTTTGTTAAAATCTCACATTTATCAGGGTTGAATTTCATAGATCAATCATTTTCCCATGTTTCTAGGGAATGAAGGTCTTTCTGTAGAGTGCTGGCATCATCTGTGTTTTTAATTGTTAAATAGGCAATGGTATCGTCTGCGAATAGTCTCACTTTACCTTTAACACTATCAGGAAGGTCATTTATATATGAAAGGAAGAGACACGGACCTACTACAGAACCTTGATGGATTCCAGATAAGACTGGTCTGATGTCTGACTTTTGATCTTCAACAACAACTGGCTGTGACCTTGACTTAAGGAATGAGTTGACCCAATTAATGACTTCACTTTTTAAACCTAGTCTTTGCAGTTCCAGGACAAGTTTATGACGGTCAACTTTATAAAAGGCCTTACTGAAGTCCTTGACAATTATATCTGTTTGTTAACCTTGCTCTAGAGCGTCATGGACCTCTTGTTTGAAGCTAACTAATTGTGATTCACAACTGCGGTTTGACCTGAAGCCATGCTGATATTGGCTAAAATGTTGTGTTTATCATTAAAGGACATAATATTTGAAACCAGGATATATGTTCCATTAGTTTTGATGCAATACAGGTCAGAGTTTCTTTTTTATTTTTGGCCTTTTTTAAATACTAGAGCAATTACAGCATGTCTCAAATCATTTAGGACAATACCTGTTTCGATGGATATCTGAAAGATATGTGTGAGTATGGGGTGACTTCTTTGTGGGGATCTTTGAGTAACCTTGGTTAGATTTTATTCGGGTTCAGACCTTTGAGAAGCTTGTTAACTCCTTCTTTAGAAATGGTGACCTTAGGCATGAATGGTTTATTATGTGGGATAAGCTTCTGTCTACAGGATTGGGCGCTAAGCTTAAGGGCTGTGGCGTGGAGAAAACTGATTCAAATTGTGAATTCAAGATGTTAGCCTTATCAACAGGATATGTAAATGTTTAACCTTCGTGTTTTAAGGTGGCCACACCACAGCTTTCTGTTTTATTATGTTTTACAATAGTGTATAATTTCTTATTTGTCCCAGCCTTCGAATCATCAGTGGGGGAATTACCAATTCCAGATACTGCCATTAGGCTTTCCTTATTTCTCTCTGTATTTTACCCTTAATTATTTTTAAATTTTTAAGGAGGTCTGGGGATTTTTATTTTGACCTTTTTAGTTTGGATTATAATTGATCACGCTTTCTTATTTGACGAATAATGGACTGGATCACGACATGTTTTTAAAACTTTGGTTGGAATATGCTTAGATATTATTAAACTGTTTTATAGTTCGCTTTTAAATGAGGACCAGGCTGTGTTAGGATCTGAGTGGTTTGCTAATGCGAATTTCGCATTAATTAGATCTAGATAAACACATTTAAATCAAACACATATAGTAAACTGCATATATGATAGTTATATGCAAGGATTTAGTATCTATATAAGATATGGGAGGAAAATAATTTGGTAGCTGAATATAGCTCCGAAGTCTGGTAAAAATACACCCAAATCCAGATAGACCAAATAGAAGCGGTCCAAAGGAGGGCAGCGCGCTGGGCTATGTGTGACTTTGGCCGCAGTTCAAGTGTCAAAGACATGTTATACAGTCTAAAATGGCGCAGGTTAGATCTCCGGCGCATTGGCTCTCAGCTGTCACTCATGTATAAAATTTCTAACGACCTGGTTGCGATCCCCAACAAGGAAATCTCATCCCTCTAACTAGGAAATCCCGCCACTATCATCCCTTGCCTTACAAGTTAATCACCGCAACCACTGACTACTTTATATAAGTATTCCTTCTTCCCTAGGACCATAGTCCTATGGAATTGTCTCCCACCTGATATTCCCTCCCTTCCTACCCTTGATCAGTTTCATGCTGCTGTAAGCTGCATTGATCATGCCCTACCATAACCTGCCCCCACCCCTGTTTTTATCTTTTAATCATTAACATAATTATTCCCCCGTTTCTCTTATTTTGACCTGTTTCCGTTTTAACTATTTTTATTTCTACTAACAGTCGTTGTGGCTTGACGCGCACGAAATTGTCTAAGTCCCTGTAAAGGGTTCGACAGTACATGAAGATAGATAGATATAGCTGGCCGGCTCCAAGTCTGTTCCGTATTCTGGTCAGGCATTTACCCTTAACCTTCATGTAAACAACCGAGCATTTTTCAGAAAATAAAAACTATCGGTGTGGAAAAAGTAAACAGCCGCCCAAACGGGTGAGTTTTTATAGATCATAAAACTGGTATTTGATATACGAGAAACGTTCAAGTTTTTTCCATGCAGGTCAAACAGGATGGGTCTAAATTTATTTTTTAGCTAGATCGAGCGATTTCGTCAAACCTGTTACCGGGTCAGTTTTAGCATTTTTAGTGACCATACCTTTGAAATATTATACAATCTAATATTGAAACACTCAATCCTATCGCCTGCTACCTAATCATAATCAGTTTCACAGAACAAAAAGATACACAATGGGAAAAAAGCCTTCCCTCATCGGGTTTGAACCCATGGCCCACACTATGACCCAGATTGACGAACTAACTCAAATTATGGAGCTAAAACTGAGACCCGCCTGTCAAAGTTGAGTTCTGGCGGTGTTGGGCTATTTTAATAAATCACAAGGATCAAATCAGACATCGTTGCCAAGTACTCTGGTTGCGAATCGCCACAATACTAGTCAAATTAATTTGACGTTGAAGCCAGCAGATAGTTTTTTGATGAGTGCTTTCTTCTGAGGTTTGACAACTATAAAATATCAGATCCTAAAAACAGATCAAATCAATTAGCCGAAGAAATTAGGCTACCGCATTGCTGTCACAGCATAATGTGTTTATGAAATAACATCCGTTCCAGCGGTGTTAGTCATTTATTCTAACATGACACACGATTTTGTCTCTATATACAAAGAGTAGAAAAATTATGTTATATTAAACCATAAACAACGCGGGAACTGAT
>JAUMHA010395295.1:0-11573 GCA_032359765.1 Saxidomus gigantea
TAGTCGGAGTGAGACAATCCGTTGCCGTAATAAAAAAGACTTTCATCAGCTGAAGTCATCCCTAAAATCACAAAACAGAAAATTTCAAGTTCATGCACACAAGTTTATTTTCCTCTCCCGGTAAAGAAATTGGTCACAACGCTGCTTACTGCGGAAATAATTTGTATTGGTGCATGCCGATAATGGAGTTTCTGGAATGTGTCCGAAGTATAGTTTAACCATTCACATATACTTAACTGATAATTTGACAATTAAACCATTGCTTTCTTTATTACACAGAAACCTGTCATTTTATCAAATATTATCTGAAAAAGGCTTTAGGTGCACGGAAGAATATTCTAACAGATCATGTGTCACGGGGTTCACTGAATTAAACGTGCATTTAACAGAACAGCCAAATTCATGGTACCGTGTTAACAGCAAAATACTTGGGACACTCTATATTTTACCATATTTGCGTTTTGATAAACGATAAATACATACTATTCAGCATTCATAACACAACCGATTTTAAATTGTGGTTTTGTCTTAATTACTGTTCATGAGTAAAACCTCGAACGTAGGCAAGCAATTGAGTACAATTGTTACTTTTTTACGTACTTGCAATTCAAAAGATTCTATGGACATGTCCCTGTATAATCAGAGTACTTAGCGCATTTGAGTGTATATCTCGCACAAAAGGGCCCCATAGCACGTAATATCCCTTGTATTTGCATGAAGATACAGACAGGTGAACGAAGAAAATATTCTTCTTTAAAGCGTTTGAATGTAAATACTGCTTAAAGTTTACACATTGGTCAAGAGCTTTGAACTAAATGTTTCTCCGTTGCTTAACCTGTTCGAATAAGGAGATACTCTCTAAAACAGGTGACAAATTAAATACCTTCATAAGTGTAAATAAATTCCTAAGTATAAATAATAGAAGTTATACTGCTGAACCTTAAAGCTTAATATTCCAGTCAATATCGGCGAAAGCGTTTTAAAATATATCTGGAAAATATAATCTGCTAGGTGTAGGAAGCCCCTTAACGTAATGTTAAGAAAAATTCCTGTCTGACCTTAATGGACGCAAAAAAAACCTACAATTTTAGCCTTCTTTATATTGTGTTCTTATCTAAAATCATTATAAATCCCGTAAAAAATATTTATATTTATCTTATATTTTCTTGGAAAGCACATTTGTTATCCAATTCTTTGCATGTGTATTTCATGATGCCACTTTGTTTCCTAGACAACGGCACATTTGCAATTTTTCATCCATATTCAATTACATCGCTAGAATATTATATATTTTTGAGAAGAATACAAAAATATTCGCCTACCATAATTATTCCTACTTAATTTACATACATAACTAACAATGTAATTATACATAGTCTTTGTTTTACTAAATTAGTATATATATGTAGCTTACATGTCTGTCCGAAGTCATGGAAAATCACACTTTCATTTACAGAATCTGGTAATGGATCCGAATCTGATCGGGGAAGAAAGTCATCGGTGTTGTCGCCATTGAAGTTGCCTAACAACCCTACAGTTTTATTTCTATATGTGCTTGGTAGCCCGATGCTCATTTGCAAGAGACCAACACCGACTGTTACGTTAAATGCCACTCCTGGAAACAATATTACAAAGCAAAAGTTACAGCATATATTTTGTTACACAAAACAATAATTTTAGCCAGCGTAGCTTGAATAGGTGTTATATAATGACGACATTTGAAAACCTTATAAGCATATAACTGTTACTTTCACTTTAAATATGCTTGAAGGAGTTTAAGTAGCGGTTACATCGTATTTCAATGTTCTGTAAATTTACTGTATGTTACTTAAGTGCACACTAAAACAGTAACCTATTCTCAGGAAGCTGGTCACCAATGTGTTGTTTTCGCGAATAAAGGTGAAGTCAGTTGTGAAACGACTGAAGTTTATTGTGCTGTTGTTGAAGTCCTCAGAAAAATCTGTCCAGGATGTTTTATTTGAACCGGCATAAAGGTTAATTTTTGTTGTGTCGTTGCTAATTTCAGCCTGCAGCCATGCGTCATCGGACTTGATAACGAATGCGGTAAATATTGTTGCTTCCGACAAAGTCCCATCAGTGTTCACTGCTTGACCTGTTCTGCACTGAATTTCAAAAGCATTTGCCTTCAGAAGCACATATTCGCCAAGTCCATTGAATGTGTACGTCCGACCGTCCATTGTAGACAAATGGGGGTCCCCAAAAAGAAAACCTGTAAGGAAAATATTTACATAATTACATGTACATCAACAGTTAAAACAGGACTTCATTTCTCATCTACTAATAAAGTCGATAATCATAGCTTTTCAATATCAAAGCGCTGTTGGCGCCAAAAGCCTGTGGGCTGTGTATGGTTTTGTGGAAATTAACTTCGCATCATCTTTTGAGTGTTACACGAGAAACAAAAATATGCAATAATGCCAAAAGATAGGGGATACAATTTACCGTATTTTGTCCCGAGACATATCACACATATAAAATTACAAGAGTGTAGCAAAAGATTCAGTGTAGGGGCATTACTAATGATTACGGAACTTTTATAAGTAATATATGAACTGCAATCTAAGAAAAAAATAAAAATGTTATACCGTTTACTTTTTGATATAATGATATATTAAAAAAGATCAAAGTCATCTTTTATTTTTTCAAGTAATTGTTCAGCACGTACAATTGAAGAATAATAAGACACAGTTCTCATATCTTGCAAAATGACATATGTTTTCATGAATGTAAATTTTATTACTATAACGATAAATAAATGGCTTCCATGGGTATTGAACCCAATACTTCTTGATCTCAAAGCGGACGCTCTCCCACTGCGTGATGGTACAAAATGAGCACGTCTTTAATATTCAAAGTATTCAAAATGGTCATAAAACAGGAGGTATTCTACCTTAACAGCTACATTCATCAGCAGCTTGATCTGGTCTATCATGCACTACTTTTTCATAGCGCAGTTTTACAGCTGTTATCAACATAATTAACAGTTAAATGGTCTACGGCTTTTGAAATATAGCATGCTTACTATGGCCTCAGGACTTATAGACCCCAGGCCAAAAATCACATTTATAATGAATCATATCGCATAATATAGTGTAGTTTAAGTTATTTGTTAATTTAAAAATGCACACACGAGCTCTCATTAAATCAATTAACATTGGAAGGAGATATGCAGTTAAGGTTTACTAATTCTCGGACAATTTAAACACACTGGGCTGTTTTTCAGAGTTCATGAGTTCTATTTATCTTGTATACTTGTCTAACATACACTGCATTAAGATTCCAAAAGGCAATGGTCACTTTGGACGGTACAATCACGTGTAGCACTTGCATTACGTAAACAATTGATGACTTAACAATATCAATATTTAATTGACAAATTATTAAAAAGTTTGGTTTGACTTTCAGATTCTGGTAGCGATAAGAGACAGAGAGCTCAGTTTTGTACAGTTACGTTAGGGCATTGCTAAATCTATTAGGTGAATGTTTAGGATAGCATTGGAATAAACAATTGTAAGCAGGTCCTTGTTTTTCAAATCAAAACCAAAGCAAAACTAATCAAGTTTAGGTGTACAGTAAAGGTAGTTCTAATTACCAAAAAAGACGAAAAATGAGAAGTAACAGAATTGGACTTGTGGCCTGACTTCGTAATACAGATGGCAGAGATTAGTTCTGACACAGCAAATCTTTTTGTAGAACTCTTCTTTCCTCCTCCTCTGTCGTCTGTGTATAAGTTGGTTGTATCGCTCGAAGTTTCCAGCATTTATGCCAGATCTTATGAAACTGCCGGTCCATATGTTGTAGGTACATGTCTGAAATTGTAGGGATTTTCTTTAGATGGAAACAGTACTGAAAGCCATCATATAGGTAAATTATGACGCTATGATTTCACATAAAGAAAACAACATACGCGTATTTGAGATTCAGACATAGATAAATGAAATATTTGTAAGTATTTTGTAAATTAATGAAAACAATAAATGAACTCGTAAATATCCACAAATCATCCCATTAGTTTCGAAGCCGATTCAACAAGCGACAAACGTTTGTAAATCAGTATGTAATAATTATACCCCCAAACACAAACACATACTGGATTCAGCTTGTCTAACTGTATGTCTGTCTGTAGACACTAAATCCCGAAAACCCCTGCTCAAAATATAACAATACTTCAATGAAATGATAAAGTACAATGATAAGTTTTGCATGGTCCATGTTTCTGGTCACTAGGTCAAAGGTCAAGGTCACAGGGGCACGAAATAGTAAATTCTTGTAGACGCATAATCTCCAAAAGCCCTTTTCAGAATTTAATGATACTTCACACAAGTGTTAAGTACCATGCCTAGTTGTGGAGGGTCCATGTTTCGGGTCACTAGGACAAAGGTCAAGGTCCCAGAAACTCAAGATTGTAAAATCCTTCGGACGCTAAATCTCACAAACATATGGTCAGAATTTTATGATACTTCAAAGAAATGATAAGTACAAAGCCTAGATCTAAATGGTCCATGTTTCGGGTCACTTGGTAAAAGGTCAAGGTCACAGGGGCTAGATATAATTAGATCTTTGGGACGCTAAATCTCAAAAAACCCTAAAACATGTAAGACTTAAATAATACTTCACAGAACTGATAAGTACAATGCCTAGTTGTACATGGTTTATGTTTCGGATCACTAGGTCAAAGGTCAATGTCACAAGGGCTCAAGATAGTAAAATATTTTTTATCTCCAAAACACCAAGTCACAATTTAATGATATTAAACAGAATGATAAGTACAATGCCTAGTCGTGAATGGTCTATGGTTCAGGTCACTAGGTCAAATATCAAGGTCACAGGGGCACGAAAAAGTAAATATTTGTGTGCTCTTAATCTCCTTAACCCCTGGTCAGAATTTAATGATACATCACACAAGTAATAAGTACCATGCCTAGCTGTTAATGGTCTATGTTTCAGGTCACCTGGTCAAAGGTAAGGTCACTGGGGATCTATATAGTAAAACCTTGTGGACGCTAAATCTCTGAAACCCCTAATAAGAATTAAATGATACTTCACAGAAGTAATAAGTACAATGTCTAGTTGTGCATGGTCTATGTCTCGGGTCATTAGGTCAAATGTCAAGGTCACAGGGACTAAAGGTAGTTAACTATTGTGTGCTTTTAATCTCCGAAACCCCTAGTCGCAATTTAATGATATTTAACAGACATGATAAGTACCATGCCTTATTGTGCATGATCTATGTTTCAGGTCACTAGGTCAAAGGTCAAGGTCACAGGGGTACGATATAGTAAATATGTGGGTGCTCTTTATCTCCTTAACCTCTGGTCAGAATTTAATGATAGTTGACAAAAGTGATGTGTACCATGCATAGTTTTGCATGGTCTATGTTTCGGGTCACTAGGTCAAGGTCATAGGGGCTTGATTTGGTGTTATCAAAGACGGTTGACGAGTTTTTTGTTGAAACAAAACCAAATAAAAGAAATATATAAATGACACATCGTACAACGTACCTTTCCATGGGGAAAGTAAAAGAAGCCTGGTAGTACTGATGCAGTTGCTATTCCTTTGCCAAAGTCAAACGATGTTAATATAAAATTTCTGTCGATCCAAAGCCAGAATAAGCTACACGGACACAAAGGCATCAAAGCCAACATCTGTCTATATCTGGAGCGCTTGAGTACTTCACGATTGTAAAATGATTTGCATTTTTTGCACAATCGTACATTGTTTCTGCCACGTCTTTGTCGTGTTGGTACACTGAGAGCAGTAGCACCTACATAAACTAGGTGATAAAAAAACTTCTTAAGTAAATGTATACCTTTGTAATTACCGCATCTATATAAAACACATGTTATGACTTTTACAATAATAATGTCGAACATGTAACAAGAACACATTTAACAGCATATTTAATTTATACTTATGAATGACAAAAAGTCACATAACAAGCACAAATATTACAATAATTTTAAAAAGGTTGGTAACTCAGGAACGTTTGAAATGATTTGAGAGATTATTCTGAACATACAAATACAACTCAAGCACTGTCTTTTGCGGTAAGTTGACTAAGGTACTCGGCATTTGCAAATTTAAATAATCTTGTGTTAACGTTAATTATACATTTACTATATTCATTTGATATATGGTAAAATATAAACGAACATGCACTAGAACGTTTTATGGTAAAAAAAGTTTTATAATGATTCTCATTTGTAAAATTCCGTACTACACACATTTGAAATTACATGTACAACCAAAAACGTGGATCCCTTTATTTATAGATATGATACAATTAAAATGTCTTCTGAATACGGCCTTTGCAATCTGAAGAACATAAAGACACAAGACGGGTATTGTTTGTGCTTTTTAATTTCTTTGCCAAATATTAATACTGTAGTTATATCTTATATAATTTTCAGAAGTCGGCCTACAAGCACATTCAATTAATCAAAATGCAGCGCCAGGTGTATGGTGGATGTGCAGTAGTTCTGCTAGAAGTTGTCATCCTAATAACGAATGATACTAGATCGAAATTTGAGCTAATTTCTAACCGATGATTCCCCACAAACAGACCTAATATCCAATGTTTTCGAGTTTACCTTGAAATACCTATTAATGATTTTTGTAATTAAATACATATTTTAAAGGAGCTATAGTCGCAATTGCATCATATGTTTAAATACTTTCTGCACGATGCTGTTTTGAAAACAATTTGGAAATTTCATCTGTTATAGCTATAATCAAAGATTATACCAAAAGTTGCAGTGGTCAGTTTAACATTTAGATCTGCACGTCTTAGGTAAGAACCATCCACACTGTCCTGTAACTTTAAAGTTTGCCGCCCGTTTTGAACTATTCCAATCAACGCTTTCCCTGTTTGAAAATTCATTTCACCATATGTGTAGAAAGCAAATGCTTCATATCCATTGGTCAAGTAAACTGCTTGAAATGTTACGGTCTGAAATTAGTAAAAGAATATTATACATGTAAAGTAGCTGGAATCTTACAAAATGTGATATGTTATTTAAAAAAGTAGAAACGTGTAATGGCTACAAAATGATAGTTGATATATGGGTGATAGAACAACACTAGACCTTCGTACATAAGCAACTGCCATAGGTATCACAAAAAAAGTCCGATCTGTAGCGAAAGTCAAATCCATGGCCCTCGATTAGTGAAAGGCAAAGTGGTTTTAAGGACCTTCAAACGCTTGACATTGAACAAGTGATTTGTTAAATTAAAATGGCTCAATGCAAAATGTTACAGACACTGGATATAAAAATGAAATTCCATTATAAATAAGTTCCAGATGTTGTGAGCTATATTGCACATCTGATACAACAATTCTGTGTTTTGTTAGATAAAATTGTTGTCTACAAAACTTCCTGAACAACAATATAATTAGTCAACAACTGATACCAGTTTTGTCGATTTTAATTTAACATAGAGGGTACTTTATTCAATCTTAACATAGCGTTTAGCCTACAGTATGATCAAATGTTTTACCTCTACGCAACTGCCGCGATACAATGGAGTTTTCTCCCAAGTAACTTTAATTGCAGTCTGAATATTAAAGTATAACCCATATACTTCAAATACATGAGCTGTCAATATATTATTGACTTCAGTCGGAAACGTGCCAGATATTGTATCGAAAGCCTGGTAATAAACATTGCCAAAATGTGTTAAGTCGATGTCGATAAAGAATGGAGCCAAAAAATTCACATTCGAGTATAACACATTAGTTGACGGTATTGTGTAGCTCTCAAACGGCCTGCCAAAACAAACTATACCATTGGGGCAAATCTGCAAAATAATAAGATAAACAATAATTAGCTACAGATATGTATTCAGCACTATTAATCTGGTTTTTTTAAACACATTCTTACCACTTACATTTATTGCTGTTGATACACCATACACGATTTAAGCAGAGACAGCAATTGATTTATATTTCTGGCACCTGGTAATAAGTTTTATATCTTAAATTTGTATACGAGCGAAAGAACGACATGTGTATATTTCATGTTATGCTGTTTTGACAAAAACAGAAAATTCATACGCGTTTTTTCACCTCGCTTTATTCGATAAATAATCAAATTGTTCATTTTGGGAACAACATTGATCTTTTGAATCATATGTATAAAGTAGTAATATTAAATTCTTTTACGGACGAGCTGTGGTCACACTGAAGGATAACCTTAAAGTTATATTACCCTTTAAAACGAGCACTCGAATTAAATCAAGGTCAAGGAATATGCTTAAAAACAGTACTGTGCATGCTTCCAAACCATGTAAGAATTGAGTCATACTGAGTAATTACTCTTATAGACGGTCATGAATGAAAATATACCACACAGAAACTGTGGGATTTCATTTTTTCCCCTAAGATTGGCAAAATTTACCTTACGCTCAGTGGGAATGAAGCTGTAATACAGATTAATATTTTTCGGTAATAACTATGACAATGTTAATAATTCTTTAATTATAGGTGATTGATTAATGTCTTTTTAAAAATTATGATGATCATATCACTTTGAAAAGTTGGTGGTAATTTCGTTTTCAGTTTCGTATAAAAAACACTGAGATAAAAAGTTAAGTTCTGCGTTCACATGACCTCAATGTTTAATCCCCACAGAGGTCAATATAGAAACTATTTAGTTTATTTACAAGTTTCCCTTGCTGCGTATTTTACTAATTATGTTATTTTAATGGTTAGAAATAGAAATAGCCTTAGTGGTTAGTTTTCTCTTAGGTTGACTAAGCCCTGGTTGACCGTATCTTTAATCAGTGTTTACGAGATCTGTATAAGGGTCAATTCCATTGAAGTTATTGCTCCTAACACAATCGTTGGCGAGCATTACAACCAGAAACGTTGCTTTATACATGCATTGGAGGGTAACATAAACCATTAGCAGAGTACAGAATCCTACAGACTGACAATTATCTACATTAAACACTACACATCATATCATTGAGCTTTCACACTTTTCACACTGGACAGCCCATTACTGTATTCTAGCAAGAAAATGATTAATTAGGTTATAGCTCAAATAACTTTTTGTCACTGCCATTCAATCTTATATAATTAAATATGTCATACAACAACTTATCTAACCGTTCGTTTTTCTCCAAGTGTATTCATCGATGCAGAATTTAGAGTTTATTAAGATTTAATTATCAATATACAGAGTTTTGTATCTTACAAATATATTCGAGAACAGGCCATCTCCGAATGGAACAGGACAATCTAAAACAATTCTTCCTGTACATTGGTCATCAGTTCCTGACATTACAATGTCTCCTGCTTGTGTTCCACTTGGTAACAGTAGACCTACAAAACATAGAGTACGATCGATATATCAAGTTTATGCTGCGTCTCAATATAGTAATATTTACCTACATTTAGAGCAAAATAAATCAGCAACAATCGAAAGAATATTGAAAACACCTAATTATGAATGGAGCTGTCTGTCATTCCTCAAGTATCGTAAGGTCGTAAACAGACAAATTTAGTGAATTCATATCCCCTGCCAAATGAAGCAAACAATTATAAAAACACAACTAGAATGTGTTTTGGTTTGTCTGTATCAGATAAAATTTCACCAACCCACTGGAGCCATATCTCCAAGGAGATAATTTTATTCTTCAAGTTACAGTAATTAAGAACTTTACTGTTGTAAGTTAAATTAAATCAGTATTTCAAGTGTAAGACAACAAGAATTCTTAAAGTGGAATTATGCGCATTTTTTTCAAGTAAAAATCCAGCTGAAAAAGGTGTTTGTACAAAAGGGTAGAGGAAATAATAGCTTTTAACCCAATACACCAAACTCTTCTCGCTACCAGTACGAAATAACACAATGGAGATCACTGCGAAGAAAGGAAATATTATTTTATCAGTCAGATTTTTTATATTTCTAAAGCACCCACTTCAAATACTAATGCGGCATCATCATAAATTTAACAATCATAAATGTACAGCAACCATAAAATGGCTTTTATAAAGCTGTCACCAAAAATACACATGTGCAGAAGAATGCGCATAATGTCACTTTAAGTTTCTACATAATAAACGTATGCAAGGAACAAAATCACTACATCCCATTAAGAGTCTCTTTTATGTAAAGATCCAGTTTCTACATTTTCCGTTGTTAGAGAATACAAAGTTGATTATTTGTGCCAAACCAAATCACATTCTTACAAGCTTTTTCAGAGAAAAGGAGCTTTTTTAGAATTTCAACATCCCATTAGGACCTCATCTCTGAGGGATAATTCTTTTTTCTGCATCTTACAGTCATACAGAACTCAGTCCTTGTAAGTAAAAATTAATCAGCACTACATGTATGTTTGAAGAAACAAAAAATCTGTATATATATAATATTTAAGAAAAACGCTACACCCCAAGGCATCCAATTCTATTTCATCATCGTTTTTTAATTTATCAATTCTTAGAAACTACGAAGTCTATTACTTTTGCTAAATATAAACAAGTTCTGACAAACCTTCTCTAAAAAAAGAAGCATTTTTAAATATCTGGCCTTATCCCCCACGGGACTTGGTTGGGGCAGTGGGTATAGGGATTGATTTAAGAAAGTGTAACCATTAATTACTTTAGCCAATTACAATTAAAGTTTGATAACCGGTTCCACAGAAATAGAATTTAAATGTTTTCATATTTAATATAGAAGAAAATATAACTTTCTGTATATATAATGCTATAACTCTGGAGATAGTAAGCCAATCACGGCGCATGCGCAGCGGCATTATCATGTTGTTTGTATGCTTATTTTAACTTCCATGAAATTCTATCTCACCTGTCCCTTAGTTATGGTTCCGGACAGACGGATACTTCAAAGAAGTGATTAGTTTCATATCTAGTTATGCATGGTCCATGTTTTGGATCACTAGGTCAAAAATCAAGTTCACAGGGGCTCGAGATAGTAAAATCTTGTGGACGCTTTATCTCAAAAATTCCTTTTCAGAGTTTAATGATACTTCTCAGAAGTGATAAGTACCATGCCTAGTTGTGTATGGTCTAATAATCAAATAATAAAAGCTTACAAAACATGTAGGGGGGGGGGGGGGGTATACAAAACCTTTAGTGATAGTTCTAGTTATCTTATATATAAATGTTCATGGGATGCATGGTATGCTGACAACCAAATCATGTAATTTAAGCTGTGTAAAACAATGCGAAACGTTTGGTTTACGAACGGATAAGTTTCTCCTGTATTTAGCAAATCTTTAAGAAAGAGAAATTATTATGAACCAAAATATTATAATAATCAAACCTGATCTTGTTCCAGGCGTTGTAGTTACAGGTGTAATTGTCATCATTGATGCTGTTGCAGTTGTCGTAGGTGTTATTGTAGTTATAGCAGGACACCTAGGTGTTGTAGGTGTGAAAGTAGTTGTGTAAATTGGTGTATCAGAAGTTCTTGTCACGAGTGACGAAGCTGCAGTTGTAGGAGCAGTTGTCGAAAACGTTATCGTAGGACTTGTAAACATAGCTGTAGTTGCAGCAGTACCAGTTGATAATGGTGTCTCAGGAAGTATCGAAG
>JAUMHA010395306.1:0-11572 GCA_032359765.1 Saxidomus gigantea
TTTCCTGCAACAATACTAGTACTATCAGCATAGTATATACATTTTCACATAGGTGTAAGGTCAACAAGAAACACGTGCATATTGCACAACAGACAGTATATACATGGTACTTTAGCTCATTGGTTGTTGTATTCTCAAGGCATAAACATTTATATCAAAAGTTCATATTAATACACTTTACTACTGTGTAAGTGAAAGCAATCTTATATTGTCGGTCAGTTTTGTATTCCAGTCATTTGTTTATAGGCCCGTCCAAACCATCAGCCAGACATCAGCCAGCCAAGACTCCTCCAGTCATTCTATTTTCCACATTCATGCTCGTCTTTTCTTCCCATCTCTGTACAAATATCAAGCACATTAAATAAACCATTTCTTACAAATGCTTCGTTATTTTATTGGGCCATTTTGCATATCTTGTTGTCTACATGCCGCACAGTATCAACATGCTTGTTATTTTCAAGTTCAACAGGAATATATCTGTATAATCATACAAAATTGCCTAGTCAGGTTGCTGGATTTCAGCAAGGGCTTATCAGCAAGGCAAGTCATTCATAACTGTTAATGTCACATAAAACTCGGGAAATGTTACAGCCTCATTTTAATCTTAGAGTAAGCAATATCATGTTTCAACGACACAAGTGTTTCAAATGAAGATTGCATTATACGTGTATGAATGAATGCTTGTTCTTTGTTAGAAATAGTTTTTGGTTATTTTACATACAAGTGTAATAAATTAAAATGAAGTTTTTCATAATGTAAGGAAGTTTATTTTTAGCTAGATTTTTCGAAGAAAAGGGAGCTATCCTACATCGGTTGACAAGGAGCACATACTGGTAGCTTTGTGAAGGTTTTGCCAGAAATAAGAGTCTTTTTCGACTTATACATTGAATATAAGTTTGAGAAGTTTTTGTAAAACTTAGAATACTTATTTGCATCATGACCCCATGTAAGCAGGAAAAGGAAACTCTGTTACGGATTTGTTTTTAAAATTAAGACCCTTTTTGAATTAGAATCTCGGTTAAGTTTTTTTGTACCAGTCCATTTATTGACTGAACCATTTGAGATATTACTTTGAAAGTTGGAATACTTGTTTAACATCATGACGTCCACATGTAGGCAAGAGAAGGTAACTATGTAAATGATCTTTTTTAAATTGTGGCCCATTCTACTTGGAGTCATACTTATCCTCTTATTGACTTAATCATTTAAGATATTACTTTGAAAGTTGTAATAGTTATGTACCATCATGACACTCATCTTTACGCAATAGTAGATGACTTTTTTGATTTGTTTTCGGCGCAGCCGTATTAAGCTCGCTTTTGGCCGGAAGTTTGGAACTCTTCAACCGCCAATGAAATGACGAGTAGAATGTGTAACATTTTATGAAATGAGAAATTTACGCTGTAAGGCACCTTCTGATAACATAATACCGGGAGCATATAATGACCGAAAACAACCGAAAAAGACTAAAAAGGACCAAAAGACAGTATATGCTGACCGAAAACAACTTTATTTCAAAAGATAATGTATTATTTATAATTTAAGTTTTAAATAAATGAAGGAATTTATAAATAGAGGATATTTGATTGTTTAGGTGTAAGATCGAAAATTATTTCATTGAGTGAACATCGGATATAATATTTTCACGAGTGGCGTTAACCCTGCCTAACATTGTTACCAACTCTATTGAGACAGACATATTTTAGATAAAGTCATGAAAATTATCGGTTATATAATACACTGGTAATCTATAATAAATAGGTCACAAAATGTCAAAAAGTAGTTCAGTCGATCAGGATGAAAATTTTGAGAATATTTGTCTTATAATGTATGAGAGCTCAAACATAAGCGGATGAGAGTATACCCTTGTTAACACTCTACAGGCCACATTTATAGAAGGATAACTCATCTGCCCGACATTAAATGAAATCTACAGTTTCCGTGGTCTGATCTGGTGAGGCTTTTATCCCCAACTGCATTTTTAATTGTATTTTAGACTGCTCATAGGATGCACATGATCTCTGATTATACGAGTAGGCGATTTTTGGCATTTTTGGCAGTATGGCAATAAATTTCATGGAACCTCAATCCTGTTTAACTCAGATTTATTTAATATTTTTTTAGGCCTTTGGTCCTAGGTAAATTTGTATTTATATTGGTTGGAATAAATGAAAAACTTCGCTTTATATTTTTGTACATAAAAAGTCATTAAAGAGCTACCTGTCATATAAAATTTTCTTCTATTCCAAAAAGAAAAATGGAAAGAGCAAAAGTGTGCATATGAAGCCTCATGCATTTGGTGCCCAGTTTACCAATATTCAGTTTCTTTATAATGCCTACGTTCATATTGATAGACGTTGTACTGTACGACCCTTTTGAATCCAAAATACGGATAGCAATCAGATGCTTCATGTTCATACTTAAGCACAATTCCAATATATAATGACCCATTACCGAAACTGTGTAAAAACAGACTTAATTTTGAAGAGTAGAAATAGTTACTATCTTCTCACATTCTCGCCGCATTCTTGAAGAAAACAATTGTAACTGAAGAATTTTTATAGTGTTATAGTGCACTTAGACCGCAACCCATAACATAATTTGCAAGTTTCGATAGAAGATAATTATCTGTGAGTAGATACTTCACCATTTGTAAAAAGTCTTTAGACAGAGTTCCAGTTATATTGAAAAATAGTGATTAATCTTCCCTAATTAAGAACAATAGTGTCATGTGCTTAAATTGTATACTCAGCTGGTTTTAGTCTCCCATTCGACTTCAAATTTGGTAAAATTTGGTAAAGAATAACTTAATGAACAAATGAACTATTAAAATTTACAAGTGATGCCATAAGCATTCTTTTCCCATAAAAGTTGATAAATAATTTGTGGTTCGGTGTGCATTTTAAAATAATGACAAACAAGAAGGCATTCACAGCCCTATATCGCTCGCCTGAGTACCATTGCTCATCACGCCAAGGTCACTTAGTCGAACACCACGCAAACATACAGATATTACCTCATACATTGCTGTGTACCCAAGTTTCTTAAAACTATTTTAGTCAAAACTTTTGACCATAGTGATTCTATTTTTAGAACAGTAACATTGACATCAGATTAATGAAATGACTGCCATTGGCTATAATACAAGATCAACAACAGCATCGCAGAAAACAAATAAAAGTACAGTACATGGTAGATGTACGTCCAAACGGAGGGCCCGATTTTGACATAGAGGCAAATTTTTAACAGTTTAGGGAAATGACCACTAGACAGTGCTACATGCCAAATATCTAAGCTCTATGCCTTGCAATTATGGAGAAGATTTTCAAAACCTTTCCTATAAAAGTCTATGTAAAATAATGACCCCCGTGCTGTGGCCAATTTTGACCACTGGGTATAATATGAACACTCTTGGTAGACGACCACCAGGCGACGCTACGCAACAACTCTTTAAGCTCTGGATCTCATGATTTTGGAATAGAACAAAAATATACATTATCACCCCATTACAGACACAGATGCTTTTGGTATGGACCTCGACACCCGCTTCAATACTGATCCCGTAATCAACGTTGAGGCGGGTTAGCTTGTGCGACGTCTGTATTTTTCCAATGATATTGCAACAATAAGAAATGGTGTCTCGGAAAAAGTGACACATGTTCCGAAATGTACATGTTTATGTAAATATTGTTGTAGACTAAATATAACACCATGGTATCATTATTCTATCTGTTAATTGTCAAAGTAGTCAAGTCGCCCTTGATTTTGAGGATATCTAAGTAGACTCTCAGCTAGTTGTTCTAATGATAAGAGCCTACAAGAAAAACTGTGATAATAAGTATCACCGCGGGTCTAGAAACAAAGCTCTCATGTAAATATTTTGAAATGGGACATGCAAATTAACTTAACATACTTTATAACAGAGACAGATTGAATTTATAGTCTAGGTTCGTGTAGAGCAAATACTTGACTATCTTGTTTGTGCATTTACAATTTAGTAACTGTTTCTCATTTTATGACTTAAAAAGAAACAAAAACATATCCATGAAAAGACTGTCAATAATCTTTACGCTCTTTCCGTTTTTATTTTCATTTGGATTTATCAGAGTGTACATATGATTCCTGTTTTCATTCAACGTTAAGTTAACGCAGCAATATTATAATATGTTCCATTAAAGTGATTCTTGAATATACAATACCATTCCCACCTCTATCCTTATAAAATCGTTTGCAGTCAAAATGTATGTAAACAAAACAACGCACATTTTACGACTGATGAAAAGTTTTGATATTTTAAATGCATCCAGACTAATTAACTAACTTTGGCTACCTGTCAGTATATTGCTGTAAACCGGTCTGATAACATGAAATGTAAACCAGTCTGATAAAAATAGAAACTATCCCGGCCATTTAGTCAAATTTTGCTACCAGTCAGTTTATTGCTCTATCATGAAATGTCTGATAAAAATAGAATGTCAGTGACTGTACAGTGATACTTCTATGATTAATAAACAAACTAAAGTGTGATTGTAAATTTTAGTTTAAAAAAAATCGAAAATTAAAATTTAAAAAAAACGTTTACATCAGCATATAAAACAATTTGACGTTTACATGGATAAAAGATAGAAATATAAACTTTTTGACAATTTTAAAGCTACACAATGAACATTGGTTTAACCCATTCTTTATCGTACCTTCCTCGGCGATTTTCATTTATTTCATAACATTTTGTCCAAAGAACTATACGCTACTTCACTTATATAACATTTTCCAATCACGTATTAAATCTAGCGGGCCGCAGCCGCAGAGCAATAACACATTGGTGAAGATGCTATTGTTATGGCATTCTTTTTAGTTTTCAGTGTAAAAGCACGTCTCATTTCTTCCACGCATGTCAGTTCACTTTTTGCATTTCAGTGACAGTAACATATAATTTTCAACTTCACTGTAAAATTTCCATTCTGTTATATTATGGACATTTCAAAATACATGTTTATTTTCAAAATTAGTAATTTTACCATAGTTTAATTCATTGAATCTTGAATAAATAAACTTCAGCAAAACCTCAGCTGAACCCAGAGAAGTATGCCTCACTTGTAATTTGCGACAAGCCATTGGATGTTTGGTTCAAATGCGGTACTTGGCCGAAAATGAGTTATTATCAATTTCTGGTGGGTATGTCTTTCGAGAGTTAGATTGAAAAAATTGAAGGCGAAATACCAATTTTTGGTGGAATTACGGCACTTGTAAGTCTTGTTAGTAAGATTTGAGGAATCATTCGAAAATGGTTGTTATGGTAACAAAATCGCCAAAATATCAGATTTTCTTTATCTTATACATACTCACTACATATTTTCATACTGGGAAAACTGGGTTTATATTAATTTCTAGTTGACCTGTAATTCTAGAGCAACAATTTCAAATTTGAAGTCAAAATTCCCAGTTTTGATTGAAAAGTGACACATTCAGTATTGCTACTAACAGTTACAAAAAAGACAACTTTCGGGTTCTGAAATCAATTATCTTTTGTCACAGTGCATGCATTGTAAATCTTATTAACAATTATTTTTGACCCAGAACATTCTAAATTGTTCACATTTGACATCACTTTAGGTTAATTGATAAAATAACCCTACAATCAAACATCAAAAATCAATCAAAAATGGTTGCCATGGTAACAAATGGCAAACAAACACATTTTCTCTACTTTATACATACACACTACACATTTTCATACTGACAAACTTAATTTTACACTAATTTCAGGCCGGTCTGTAATTCTAGAGTAACAATTTCAAATTTTAAGTCAAAATTCCCAGTTCTGATGGAAAAATGATACATTCAGTGTTGTTACTAACAGTCACAAAAAAGAAACTTTTCGCATTCTGAAATCAATTATCTTGTGCCATAGTGCATGCATTGTAAATCTCATTTACAAATACATTTTATCAATAACATTCTCAGTTATACATATTTTACACCACTTTAGGTTCATTGATAAAATAACCTTCAATTCAGACATAAAAAGTCAATCAAAAATGGTTGCCATGGTAACAAATGGCAAAAAACACATTTTCTTCATTTCGTTTTTTTAATACATATTTTCATACTGGCAAAACTGAGTTTATATTAATTTCTGGTTGAACTGCAATTCTAGAGCAACAATAAAAAATTTGAAGTAAAACTTTAAATCTATGCAAATAACGCACATATGAGTGCTTGATGAAGCTCTGACAACGATGGATGTATGAAATGCAGATCGTAAATTGTGATTTCTAAGTAGCCATTATAGTCGCATTTTACGACTTAAACAGACATTTTGTTTTCCCAAAACATTTTGAGCAAAAGCCAAAAATCATATCCTTTACGAACAGTCTGAATTGTGGATTGAACACACAGTAAACGACAGGGTTAAACACACTGTTCGTATAGGGCAGCCGCAGAGCAATTTGTGACAATAAACTGAGTTCATACTCTTCTCCAGATTTCAGGACTTCGCGCATCAAAATTTTGACAACGAAGTACGGCGTGAAGCAGAGAATGAACACAATAGACACGGTAAGCATCTTAAAAGTTAAGTTCCTCTCTCGTGCACTCTTAGCAGTGTTGCGCTGTCGGTGCTTCTTCCGTCGTGGCGTTCTTTCCTGTGACGGATCCCGAGCCCGACTATCTGAAGCATGTGACGACAAAAAATCACCCGAGTAGTCTCCACTTGTTTGTGTATCGCAGATGCTTAAACTAGATAGTGTTACAGATGCAGGCGACTCGGTGTGTAGCTCACTTTTGTCTCTTCCTTCACGTTCTGTCTGCCTCAGTACTACGAGAGAATCGTTCTTTTCTGATCGATGTTTGTTATTCCAAGGCTTTTTGGTTTCCAGCGACGGTTCAAAAATTAACTCGTTCTCGACAATGGTAATCGTCTGTGACTGGTCATTTATGGTCACGTGTTTGTCTGCTGGAGATCCACTTTTTTTACAGCCCTCTGTGGAATGTTCCTTCATCCCTAAGCTTTTACCTTCATGTGAATGCTTTTTCGTATCTGACACGTCATTTTCATAGGTCCCAATACTAACTTCTAGTTCTCCGACTTGTGGTTTCTTTTGTATCTCATTTCTGACTCTCTTTAATCTAAACAGCGTGCAAATAATGTGAGAATAAGCAATGGCAAGTGTGATCCAAACCATCAATAGAATGAGAAAGTCAATGGCAGTAAACACTGTAATACTTGCTGTGTAACTCGAGTCGTCCCTTGTCGTGCAATAACGACCCCTCACAGTCTCGTTAATTCCGGGAACTGTTACATCTACCTCAACAGTATCAAAGTTAGCGAAGTTTCTAACTGCCAGAAACAATCCAAACACAACGATGCCGACGACAGCATATTTAACTGTCTTTAAAGTCATCTGCTTTCCGAATGGGTGGCATATCTTTCTGTGTCTATCTATGGCCACAACCCAAAGTGTTAAACACGAGCAAGCCACAGCCCATAGCCCAATGAAATGTGCAAGCTTGCACATGAAACTCTGAGTGTATCTGACGTTGACCCACATCTCGACTATATTAGGGATGAATAACACACAGACAGTAAGGTCAATGACTGCTAGGCATGCAATCAACACAACTGTTGTTGCTCGTTTGGTCTTGAACGCATAAAAGATTATCGTTAGACCATTGCCGACGACTCCGGTGGCACCAAATATAAACATACATACAATCACGGGAAGCAGATGCCGGAAAATGTCGTACCTAGCTTGCTCAAGCAGATCATCGCTATCTCCGCTATAGTTCATCTTATTGGACACCTGCAATGTAGGAAATGGAGCATGAATATGTTCACACTAGTAAGATTTGTGGAAAACTTTGAAATTTACCAGCATTTAAGCTTAACTTGAATATTTATGATGGAAATGCATTGAAACAATGGTACGATAACAGCAGTGATAATAACTAACACATCTATCTTAACAGGCTACTCAAAAGAAGTAACAAAATTCAGTCAAGTTCTGTTCAGGGTTATGTCCCTTTGTTACTTTAATTTGTTCCAGGCATGACTGAGAAATACTTCCAGGGAATCTGCTAAAACTGTATAGTCAATGGACAATACTTCTTCATTGCATACACATCAATATTCCCCTTGAAATTTTCCTTTATTGACCACTTCAAAGCGATATGTTTATATTGTCGATAGGTCATGATTAGTATTGAATTTTGAAGTGTTTCACACGGTGTGTAAGTGTTTCAAGTGCACAACTCATGAACATGGTAGATTCACTTTATCCAATTGTAAACCAACTTGGTCATAATATATAGAGGCACACTATATCAGCCAAACTCGATAACCAGCTTTTCCATAGTACCTGTCCATGTACTGTCATATTTTGAACAATTTGACAGTGTCCGCTTACTACCTTGAGCTGATATCTGATATCAAATTGTCACCAAACCAAGCCATCATGTATTTAGGAAAAAATATCTCGTTGAAGTTCGATAACCAGCCAGATAAGTTAGGTTACTCTAAAGTTATGACTCTTGGGACTGGTTTAGGGGTAACTGAGGTCAAGGTCACTATTATAAACAAAACGGTTTCTAGTTAGGATTGACGTATTGTAACAACACTGATGGTCGGGTGGCTTATGTACCATAGGTTGTCATTGGTTACTTGTCCCATTTTGAATTTATCTGTTCTAGGGATTGTCTTAAACTTTAAAACTTTTCAATAAAACTAAAGTATGATGAGATGGAGTGCAGTTATAACCCTTATTTGCATCATAATTCTGATTATCTCCCTTAACAATATTTGAGTTATTTAAATATAAAAGTTTTAGAGCGATTAATAAATATAAAACTTTTAGAGCGATTAATAAATATAAAACTGGTAGAGGAATTATTAAATATAAAACTTATAGAGGGATTATTAAATATAAACTTATAGAGGGATTATTAAATATAAACTTTTAGAGGGATTATTAAATATAAACTTATAGAGGGATTATTTTATTAAATATAAAACTTATAGAGGGGTAATTAAATATAAAACATGTAGAATGACCTCGGCATAAGATAACTGTAACCGGCGTATTTTTATTCTTTAACTTTATTATATTTTAACGTAAACTTTATTCTAGGGTTTCAGTTGATATTTCATACAATTATACTGGTTTCGCTCTATTTTGACTTTGATCAAATAGTGAAAAGTTAAATTCAAATCGACTTGGTTTCGTGGCTTTATCACTTTGCTGGTCTATTTAGTTATTTCAAGCAATGATAGGCAAGCGTAATAATACAGTGAAGTATGTTCAAAATATTAGTAAATGTTCAACAAACTATATATATTTTACCTTAATTTAGCCAATACATAAACTTCCAATTTAATTTTTTAGAAGCGTTTACTTCACATAAAGTTTTCACGTACAAACTTCCGTAAACATTTCATATCTAATTTTACTCTTCTGTTTTCGATTTTAAGAAATTGCGCATGTTTACGTAAAATTTACAATGAATACATGATTGTCCTCAACCTCATTGTTATTTTTAACGACTAATACACCGACCTTGAAAAACTCGGTAACTTGTCTTAATATGCTGGTATGACTCAGTTTACTTCAGAAAGAATAAATTATCACACATTTAACAAGTTTAATTTATAACACTTTTTGTAGTATCAGCACACTGATGTAGCCTAAATCATTTCAATGATTTGTTTTTCCTATTTATTGCCATTTTCTGAAGAGATGTCGGTCAAATATAAAGTTTTCTAAAGAGTCTACTAGAATAAATTTAATGAAATGGGTGATCATAGATTAATTTAAAATTCATTTGAAAATGTAACAGTTCTAATACAATAAACTTAAGAAATTTGAATCCATTAGAAATAAACATGTGTTCTAAGTATCTGAAGTATCAACTACTTAATAATGTGAAACTGAACAATTATACCGAAAGCAAAACGACAACAAATGAGCATAATTTGAACTAAAGTTTTAGAGTGATTTCACAAGAATTGGAAAGGAAATAATACACTTGACAAGAAATAAGACCAACGTAAACATATCTTACAGAAACAGTTTTAACTTAGTATGGAATGTTAATCGTGGTATAAATTTTTGTTTTCATTGTAAAAAGAATTAGTTGGTGAGAACATTTTAATACATGTTTAAAACTATCTTTATTTAGGGTCCATAAGTTTTCATTCGCATAGAGGTTTTACCAGAATGACACAATTTCAGCTTGACTGAAAAGATAGCATGATAATGTTTTACCATAGGTTATGGAAACCGACGGACAGCATACTTCAGAGGGTCACACGTAACAGTGCAATGATTACTGCTGAACGGCTTGTGCATAGGTGAGCTAACAATGAATGCTGCTCTGGGATCTGAATCAGTAGAACTTTAAACATTGTACTCAGAATAAAACAAGAAATAGTTACTTACTCTAGAGTAAACAGTTGATGATTGAGAATTTCATTCATGTCCTACCCGTTGTTTCACGCACTTTACAATGACCTTTCAGCCAGAGTAGTTTGAGAACGTTACCAAACACATTACATCATCGTGTCTTTATTGAATCTAAGTAACTTGTTTTTCATGTTAGAAAAAAACTTTAAAAAATTCATGCCCGTCGTCACGCTGAGTGAACAAAGATAAAAACACACCTGTAAAACCTCCAGGTTATAGTTTAAGATTTTTACAATTTCTGTTTTTCAGGTATTTCATGTTTGATTGACTAAACAGTAACAATTTGTTTGATTAACCCTTGTCATGCTAATGGCAAACAATTCTACCTTTGCGACTAGTGTAGATCATGATCCGCCTGTATATACAACGTACTGTCCAAATTGAACGATGGACAAATCCCTTTTAGAAATTTAGCAGTGAAATAGTAAAGAGGCCTATGACGACACAGTCACTTATCTTTGTTAACAGGGAACATTCTAATCAAAGGATGTGAAGAGAGCTTATACATACTATAAAATGGATATGTTTTTGTTGCCCTGGCAACAAGAGTTAAACAACAAGGTGATTTCACTGGCCACGCATAACGTTCTTCAATAATTCAAACTACGAAGAGTGACGCCTCATCATAAAATTAAATTATGCAGGCAACGCTTGGTAATTATAACCATTAAATTTTCTTGCGCCTTAGAATTGTTGAGAACCAGGTCACAGACCACTAACGTGTGCGCCATTTTTATTCCCGGCTTCTGGTGATGCTCTAGTCCTTGTGGTGAACGATGTTTATGTAAGCTATCAGGAGAGGTTACTTTTTTAGGTTCTTGGGAAAAGTACAAGACACAGAACGCGTCCCAGTTCCACATTAACAGTCTGCTTCCTCTGCATGTCCGGTGTACCTCACCCGGATACATAGGACCTTGATTTAAGGTCTCATCCGTAAGACAATTAGTTATGTTCGCAGAGGCGCAGGAGATCGAACCTGCGATCCCTGGATTACCGCTAGACCACTGGTATTAGACATTTGCGAGGTAAGTCGGAAGGCGATAGCGAATGGCAGATTGTGAATATTTTATGGGGAACATCTCAAAATTATACACATTTCAAATTAGTGATTAGTT
>JAUMHA010395317.1:0-23759 GCA_032359765.1 Saxidomus gigantea
ATACGGACTGTCAAAAATAAAACAGACGGCCCTAAGATGAACGAATGATGTGCAAAAAACTTTACAAACGCACTAGTTACTGCAAATTGGTAATTGTTAAACATGCAATAGCACGTTCCGCAGAAACCCACGTGATAAATTACCATTTATTGTCTACATTTGCCTTGTATGATTGTCCATCGTAAACAACTCAATTTGACATAATTGGTCCCTCAATATATTGATCAAGTACAGAGTACGTTTACATGTGCATGTACTGGTAAGGTCTAGTATGAACTTCTAGCGTAAGTTGAATCGTATAAGGTACATTACATGTACTAAGACCAAATCGATTTTTCTTAATCTGGAATTGTAACGGGCGTCTTCTCATAAGGAAAAATATGACATACTGCATCGAATGTGACCATATTGTGTTGAAAATTTGAGTTTAACAACTGAATTGATAAATTCTATTTTGCCTTTTCACAAACGAAAAGTAGGTTTTCCAGTTTTTAAATATCTGTATAATTTTCCAGTAGTCTCCCAGAGAGAGGCTGTAAGTCGGTTGTACATGAATAAGCATGCCTATTTTGAATTATAGTTGAAAGAACTTTACTTCCAATGATGTGAAACGTATATCTCTGACTGTTTACAACATGCAATAAAGCAAAAGTACGACAAAAAATCCACCCTGGTCAGTGTAATGAGATACATAAACATTGTTTTTTCTGCAGCAGTATGTCAAACAGGGAAATACTGTTGTAAAGTTTGAGAAGCCAGTTTCAAACTGCATTTCCCTGTTACAATTCCAGATTTAAAAGAAAATTCGATTTGGTCTTAGTAATGGACCTTTAAACGGAATAAAGATATTTTATATGATTTGCGTAAATTACATTTGTTTGTAAATGTGAAATACTACAATTTAGTTACAAACCATGATTTCCGTTGCTTACTTTATTCATGAAGTACTAATTTCGTTTATGATATGGTATATTTGATAATAAACAATATGACACTACGTCCAGTACGTTTAGTTTTGCATTGGAACAAAGGGCACTTTCCTGTCGTGGCCAGTCTAGTTAGTGCTGGCAACAGTTTACTGTGGTCACCTAGTGTATTCCGTTTTTGCTTCTAGTTTTTAGACTTAATAACTGTACTACGCAACTCCCATCATAGCCCTGTCAAACTTTATTATAGTCGAATCAGCAATTTCGGACAAAGCTGTTCTCCCACACGTATGGTTAACGATTTTAACGTATCAGTATTCTCAGAGTACTTGTGTACACTCTCTGTGAGTAAAACACAGATAGCAAAGACTGTACACAGCAGCTGACCTCTCAATAACTGTCTTCTTTCTTAAAGAAGCCACCTGTCTTAAACAGTGTTACACTCAAGCGAGACAAGACAAAGTTTAGCAAACATTTCTCAGTTATAAAAGCGGGTGTTCAACACTGAACGGATTAATTGTGGTTCTTGTATCATCTGTGTCAAAGCACTGTTTCAAAAGATGTGAATCTTTAAAAAGCGTGTTAAAATATTTCAAAGATTACAGAAAATGACTTAGTTAACAAGAGCCACACGCAGTGTACTTCATTTGAACGGTAGAAATTAATAGCAATGCAATTTCTTAAACATAAAGTTTGTGTTTCAAAATAGTCCTGTCACTGAAAGGGATATTAATTTTCTTCATTCATTATCGAACATAAACCAAAATTTTGTGACAATAAGTGGCGAAAAATAGCATGGTTTGAGCATCACTTTTATAAGTCGCTTGAATAGGATCTGTACGAATAGAATAATGAAAATGTAATGTCCTTAAAGTTTTCTAAAAATCAAAGATTAATGTTATTGAAGAATTACACATAACATATTAGGGGCAGATTGCTGACTTCAGTATATGTGTTGTCTTAAAGATCCATTACTAAGACCAAATCAAATTTTCTTTTTAATCCTGAATTGTAACAGGCGTATTCTCAGATGGAAATGATGACATACTGCATCGAATGTGACCATAATGTGTTGAAAATTTGAATTTAACAAAAGAATTAATAAATTAATTTTTGCATTTTCAAAAACGAAAGTAGGTGTTCCAGTTTTCTAAAATCTTTGTAATTTCCAAAATATCTCACAGAGAGAGGCTGTAAATAGGTTGTATATGAATAAGCATGCCTATTTTTAAATAAAATTGAAAGAATTTCACTTCCAATGATCTGCAACGTACATTTCTGACTGTTGACAACATGGAATAAAGCGAAAGTATGACAAAAAGACCACCCAGGTCAATCTAAGTAAATACAAAAACATTCACTTGTTTTTCTGCAGCAGTATTTCAAACAGGGAAATACTCCACGGCTATTTTAAAGTTTTAGAAGCCAGTTTCAAACTGTATTTCCCTGTTACAATTCCAGAAAATTTAATTTGGTAGTATGGACCTTTAAGCCCGTTAACATTTACTCAAATAATAATCACACAAAATAACATTTAAAGAATTCTTAATAATTATTAAGTCTTAGAAAACAAATTTAAAAAAAAGGATTACGATGACTTGAATGATATTTCAACATTCTGTTTGGGTAAATCCATGTCAATATCTTTCCATTATAGTCCAGATATATGTATTATTGGTTATGTTTAAAAAACACAGCTTTTGCACAGACTCATGATCCATTAAACTGTTAATTTTTGTTTTAACTTTTGTTACAAAACTAATATTAGAATACGCCCTCCCCACTTTAACTAGACTGAATACGTATTTCCTATTGTCAGTGCTATAAACAGAGACATAGAAGGCAAACTCATCATGACAGAATCATGCTGTCAGATGCGTACAATTGCCGTTACAGTAAGGTGCGGTATAAGACATGTTTTGTTGTATAATGAGATAAAAGAAAACACTTCTATTTAATTATAAAATTTTATTTCACAATACACTTGGTATGGAAATTAAGTATATTTTCTCAGCGGAATGGTCTCGTAATTCACTGGATGTAAACAAAAATTACATGTACATATTTAAAAGTATGAATACTTTCTCATATACATGATTATATACAAATACTTTACAATATAAAACTTATCAGCTTTAAAATCAATAGCAAAATTGGAATATAAGATTATATACATTTCTTTAAAAACATTTCTACATTTTAAAAGGTATATTACAGGAATAAAACAGCAGTACACTATTGTGATAATTATGATGATGTTTGTAAAGGCTAGCGTTTCCAGTGTGAATTAAATATGTATTTGTACATGTACAAGGTTTGTTCCAGGAAACGTAAATCATTCTCGTGCAAATAACGACAAATACAATATTATGTTAATTATAATGAATATGAGGAAACATTAAAGTTATTCCTTATGTAGCTTCTTCTGTTGTTTTAATTTGCGAAAACAACATCTTTCTACACAAAAATGCTACATGTACACAGTAAAATTGACCGGCGTCACGGGAAAATGGGCCTTAGGACAAACTACTTGATAATTAGTTTTTATGGCATATTTTTAATTTACAATATTTCAATATTATATGCGAACATTTCAGTTAATCATCTGCTGAAGATACAAAATTACATCATCCTTGACACCTAATGCGTCATTGATTATCCTAACAATGACGTAACATACCATCATTTGACATCAAAACTCAGTTCAATTTATACTGGCAGTCTTTAATTATCGAATGCATTTTTTAATAGTATCATTTATGTTTGATGGCAAAAAAATACATCTTTCTCCGATGGATATCATGTTTGGTGAGAAATTGTATGACCCCTTTCCACGATATGCTTTTTCTTATGAAATATCTCAAAGTTTAGAAAAAGAATCATTTCGATTCGCTGTTTCCATAGCAAAAATCTTTAGAAATTTAAAGCAAAAGAGAAAGAAAATATAGATCTAGTGGCTATACGATTTACATCTTAATTTAACATATAAAGGAATGTGACAAAAATGCCAGTTTTATGATGCATTTCTATTAGTTGTAATCGAATAATGTAACAAATGCCCGAAGCCTCTTTTCCCGTGACGCCAGTCAATAATTATAATAATGAAACAGAGGATGGGCAATAACTTTCTCTTCTATGTTATCTGACCTCTACTGCGAATAAGCGATTCCGTTAAAAGACAGAATAAACTTAATCTTCCTTTGGCCTTCGTGATTACAGTACTACTACATGTATCTCGTCCCCCGAATTCGTTATCAAATAAATATCTGGTCAATAATTAGAAATATGGTTTGAATAAAGTTTCAAATATATGTTATGCTCAAACACACTGTAAATACATTTTGTAAAATATGCAATAGATTAACGTTTTACTGAGCAACTAAATTATGCATACGTAAGTCCTAATCCAAAATCTAAATTAAACATATACAGATTCACTGTTTTAGACACCAAGTCCTCAAAGTCTCAACAAAAACTGAAATGTGGTGCATCCACACTTGTGGCAGTTTAACTAAACTGTAAACTTCACCTTAAATAGTTTCACCTGTTACAGATGAGGATTGCATCAAACTCACAAGAAACAATAACAATCGGACATTTTCACTTGTGGCAGGCGAACATCACGTACATTACTATTGCAGAATCACTTGTGACAGGTGTATGACACTAAACTACACTGTTCTAAATATAGTTCACTTAGGATAATGTGACAGTGACGTAACAAATATATACAACCATTGCACAAAACGTATAGCATACGTGCCAGGAAATATTAAATTCTTACAATGTCCAATGCACTTACACAATAAGATTGGACACTGTCACAGTATCCTTAATGAACAGTTTTGAAAGCTAAATATTACAACAACATCTCATCAAACAACTTAATGACAAATAAAAATGGAATATGAGATATGTGCTCACAGGGAGGCAGACAGACATGTGTATTCACAGTACGGGTTTTAGTCACTTATAGACTAGATTCTGTTTTTCATTATATGGTTGAAAAATGATAGTGTACATGATAAAAAGAGTAAAACATTTCTTATTTTTAAAAAATGAAGAAAATCAACATTTTACTTGTGCTTTGTAATATGCATTTTTAACAAATATGGTGGTTAGTAAATTGTCAATGTTATACCATAATGGTATGCACTTTCTCTTTCAAATTGAGTAAAGTATTGAGTTATGTAAATGAATTACTCAAATAAGTTACTCTTGCTACAGTTTGAGAAAATTGTACAATATTTCTCTTCCACAAACAAATTATTCATTTTAGTGCTAGATGCTACTTCATTTCATTCAAAAATAAAAATTAAAGCGAGTTTTATAGATTAATGGTTTGGTCAGAATAAAATCATTAAATAAGTCTGCATTTTATTTTATATCTTTCTTAGACAAAACATTTAATCCTGATGAACCTTTTCATCTGTCACAATTTCTCTAAAGCGGATAATTTGTTATATAATAATATAATATATAATGTTTGCGGTATCAGAATCTTACTAAATGTGCATGTACAATCAGATGTATAATATTTAAGTAAACGTTTCTGCTTAAGATAAAACATATTTTCATAGATAATAAACAACATGTAGTTTCACTTAAAAAAACAAGCAACAAGAAATAAGCAATGAACCAAATATCTCGACAAACATGCATTAATAACACGTATTGTCTTATTGGACTAAATGTCCAGTTTAAAGACACTCTTATCTGATAAAAGGTCATAAAATAAAACGCATTCGCACTCTGTGCAAAAACAACAGATAAAGAAATGTCCAATTAACCATTTGATCAACTAGTATTTTTGTTGAGTATAGCTTCTGAAAAAGAGATATCATTTGAAATTGGCTTACGATACAAATGATAAAGACGGGGTATTAAACCCATCCTGCAGTAGGTAAAATTATTGACAGAGGAAATCTAAACTTACAAGCCCGTGAGACAGAAGCTCTACTAATAATATGAGGCTTAAGAATGCTAGCTCGATTCCCGCAGCCTTAATGGTACCTTTTACTCATCTTGCTAGAGTGTGCTTTGAAATATGGCCAACAAAAACTAATGAATAACGAGCTTTCCTGAACTGATTCAAATGAAAACTTAATTGTTTTACAAATTCAGGAACTCTTACATGTATATTACATTGTAACATGTTTATCTCAAAACTCTATGTGATTCAAATTATGTCTAAAATATGAATGGATTGTAACTTTGGTCCTGACAGCTGACATAATATCATGAAGATTCCATAGTAAATTGTTTCAGATTTATTCCGTCTAACTTTGATGTTTGTAGATGATTAATGACCGAGCACAGTCCCATGTCACATTATATCTTGGCAACGCTGGCCGGAATAATCATGTTTACCTACAGAGAAGGAAACTTTCAGTGCACCTAGCAGAGCTTTTGTGTATCGTGCAGTGTTTATGACACTATAATTACAACTTGCAATCATTTCACACAAATTCTCTTTTCTGATTGGTTATTTCTTGCCCAAGCGCCCGCTTTTCATAACACGATGAACGCAGGTACGTATTCATAGCTTCTCATTAATATCCACGACGTGCTACTTTTTCATTCATAAAATCGTGATGGATTCAGGGCATGTCACCAAACAAAAACACTTTGAGAAGTAAAATGGAATAGTGTTTCTCACCTATGATATAGATATTTCAACGCATTTACCGGTGATAGATAACCTTATGCTTCACCGCTTATCTCTCATTTACTGCCGGACTATTGTTACGTTTATGAAAAAAATACAAGTTGCCATCGCATCACAAAAAAATCGAAAAATGACTGTAAAATTAATATTTTTTAAAATAAACATAGGATTATTGGTATTCATTTTCTTAGATAGATCATTTTCTATAGCAGTTTTGAAGTAAAATTCTAGAAAAATTTGATTTTCATTTTTTCATCCCAATCCTGTATTTACACTTATTTCTTCTTACTTATGTGAAAATGCGATTCAAACGGTGAGAAAATAAATCTACCTCGGGTTGAGATATGTCAAAAAAAAACTTCCTTCCACAGCTGACTGCTGTCCGCCATTTACATTACGCTAATTAGTAGTGGCGTTATGACAACCAAATTAATGCGCGACGAATTATTAAAATAGAATCCGGGAAAGTGATCACTTAATAATTTAAACGAATGTCTTTAATTATAGTAAGTTGTAATTATAAGAATTGAATGATTTTTTTCTGCATTCATCGAGTTACGAACTATCAGAAGTTGTACGCCTAATTTTAACATAAACACCTTCGGTGTTTATGCAAATTAGGTATAAAACTTCTGACAGTTCATACCTCGATGAAATGCAGAAAAAACACATTCAATTTTTAAGTAACCTAGTATTTTATGATACAAAACTTGCAAAAAAACAAGAACATTTTCAGATTTCATGAAAAATGAGGGAAACCTCGTTTGTTACAAAACAACATCCAACTTTTGATACCGGTATATCCCCAAGAGTGTGCTTATGCTATATCACGCAATGAGTGTAGAATGATTGTGGTAACATCTTGTGAAAGAGCTTCCCTGACATTCTGAAAGCTGCAAGTTTTTGCAACAAGAGATGGATCATATCCTTGCTTGGGAACGTTATTAGAACTTACGCCACTGATAGAAGCAACGGACAGGTTACTGTTACAGCTTGGGAAAATTATTCGTGATGAAAACATAGTCAAATGAATTCAGCAATGTACATACCAAGTATATAGTTTTGTTACTGAAGGGTCATGTGGAATTGGTACCGGCAATATACCATCATTTTAAAACAGTTTATATTGTGGTGGTCTTGATACACTGTATCTTTTAAAACTAGATACATGTACAAAGTCTTATACATAAATCTATTGACTGAGAGAGGTTAGACATCCTTCTTACTATTTTAATGCTTTGGTTCATTTGCATGCTAAAACAATTGCAAAATAATGTATGTATACAGTTATTGATATCAGTTGATTTTGAGGCCCATTTGCGAAATCTATAAATTCATTTTATTGCTGCATTTAATTCAAACCGCTTTCCATTTCAAAATAGTGACAAAAGTACAGAAAGACCTCAAATTCACTAAGGCAGAATGACTACTATCAAGGCATATCTATATTGAACGAGCGTTGGAAAAATTAACACCGTACTTACAAAAAAAGTATCTTTATGAAACATGAGTATTCAACGAATGTACAAAACGTTGTGTCTGTTTTTCTACTACTATTGCACTATTACAAATCTACTATTGCACTATTAAAAATCGTATATATCTAAACATATACATATACTATTTATTACATACAATACGTCATGTAGAGTTTGGCGTCAATTGACGTCACAATTATACAACATACGGATGAGCGCTATTTTCAACATTCAGGGGGCCTCGAAATGAGTAATTTCCAATTTTATCAATATGTCTAAAAATATGAAATTTTAGAATTTCCAATTCATTACTTAAGAATCTTTAAGTTATAAGCTGAAAGTATCAGTGGAGACATTAAGTAATAATCGACTTGAAAGTTCGTAGTTTTTTCTCGATCAGCCGTTCTTTAAAGCTCTTTTTGTATCTGTAATGATCATGAATCATAACGGTCTCTAGGTTAAGAATAAAACTGTTCATAAATCTGTCATTCCCTAGTCATTAATTATTGCATTTTTCATGAATTTCAGTCACTTTGTCTCTAATGGCTATTGTTTCGTAACTGGTCTAAATGAAATGCATCCTTTTGACTTAACTTTAGCTGCACGGACAAGTTATTATTTACTATATATCAATTCGTAAATCACACCTAACCTCCATCGCGCACAAAAGTCGCCTTTGAATATCGTCTGCTGGTTGTTACTCGTCACTTGGTGAAACTCGCGCAACGCTGTCACGTACTCGTGTCGCCATCGCTCCCAGAAGTGATCGATAAGTTGCTTCTGGAACAGTTCCCGCCTAGTAATATTAATGCGACTGTTGTCTGTTGGATCTAATACATGTTCTCATTGAGTATTCTATGTTTGAGCCTCTGACTTTCAGGCCTATACATGTAATAAGTGAGTCCACGTTAAAGGTACTGAATCCGAAACATCTGACGTAATGTAGGTAATTGATCCAATCATTCGCTCCAACCCGGAATGAACTTTAAGACAGAACCGGAACTACTTCAGATGTAAAGCTGGTGTAGAGGCGCACAGTTGTATTTAACGTGTAGTGCCTCATAGCGTGTATTAAGCATAAATGTCTATATTTCAGGTTTCACATAAAATAATCAGGATCCTACATGTACATGAATGTTCTACTGTAAACCAAACGTCATTTGTTTTATTCATTTTCGTTCTATGTATAACGTAGACCATTACCCTTTTACGTCTTAATATGAAACATCTTTTATAAAGACGTAGTCCATCAGTATTCGAAGAAGTAGTATAAGTCAGTAAATTTAAGTAACATTGACTTCCCTTTGACCGTTGGTACAATTATTTATTAAATTATCTTTATAATAATTGTTTGCACCAATCAATAACCAATCACAACCATTCCGTCATATATCAAAACGTTTACAAGAAGCCATTGCCATTTTGTGGTACGATATTTCCATCGTTTGTTTATATATGTTTATATATATATACAGGAAATATTTTGATCCTAGATGTATTCTACTGAAATGTATAGGCCAATTGATGCATGTGCCTGTATTTTATCGACAATCGTTTGTGTTAGTGTGTAAGTGTATGATAGGATCGTATCTGTCGTTGGTGTACAGTCTTTTATTGACCCCAATATTCTCCATATAAAACAAACTCCTGATACTGTAAATGGTGCGCTGTTTTCAAGGCGAAAGTTCTGTAGGGATGGTGTATCAAAGCTTTAGTGTGGTTTTCCATTCACTCTCTTACAGTTTACGCATTTTCGTAGTTCTGTCTGTCCACATTTGCGAATTGACGGAATCCATTATCTCTCACGTAAGTACGTACCTGGCATTCATGAACGTCTCGGACAAGTAATCGCGTGATTACGTTTTTGTTAGGAAATAGAGAAGAATAGTTTGTGTCATCTTCTATCGGTGCGTTCAGTATTCTCCCGCCACAGCGTAAATCCCTCCTGACATCAACGAACAGCCTTAACTGTCGTAGTATGTGTTTCACTGGATTTCAAGTTAAATCACTTTCTTGAGTATGCTGTACGTTAACAATTCTACAGCCATATTTTTTATTGCAAGCTGCAATTCTGTTACAGTGAATGGTAACGCAGTTGTCATCTTTTCTCTATGTTAGCTCTGTAGTTATGGATACACCTAGGTATGTACGCCATAACACGAGCCAACTTTCTGTAGCTGCTGTATTTGCCAATGCGCATTTTCTTGTTTACACCTTCTTTAAGTGTGTTGGATACATGTGACTGCTCTTGTTCGGCTTCTTAGCTTCAATCGATTACGGTTGAATTCGTGATAGCTTATGGCTGCTAACAAATATGCCATTGACTATGATAGGTTAACCAATCGGTACCATACATCCATATTGTGTTTGTTTTTGTACTGCACCTCTTGTTAGAAGCTCGGCATGACTGTGCTTGGAAGGCAATGTTTCCACTTCCGGTTGAGTCTATTTGGTTTCAGTCTGTCATAGACGAATCTTGTCATATGCTTCCAAGTATTTAACCAATGTATTACAATTTTGCAGTCTGACAAAAAGGTAACATCTTTCACTATAATCACTTGTAGAAGTTAGTTATGTGCCTATTTCTGCTACCATAATCTCTAACTTGGTACTCGGTTAGTTTCTTCTGTGGCGCAACGCATGACTTTGCCATTCCTAGCGAAGATTCTTGTCATCTGCAAAGGTAAGCCGATGCATCGTAAGCCTTGATATTCTTAAGTTTTTTCTCTATCACATGCAAGACTGATCTATTTAATATGTTGGATGTCGTCGTATTTGACTGTATCTAATGTATATTTTCCTTGCCATAGTTCTTGTAGTACAATATTCACACGAATCAATACTGGACTTACTAAAATAATACGTTTTGTCACTTTTGGGGTTTCAGGAATGTCCCTATCGGGATATGATATCTCGTCTGTGACGGTAAACCAAAGCATTCCTAGAATCTTTGTGATTTGTTGCTGTCAAGGACATCTTCTTCTGTAACGGCTAATTAAAGACGTTGGGTGTGTGATGCCCATGACCTCAGATTAATCAAACTTGCATCATCAAGTACTGCAAAACTTCGTCTTCTGTTTGAAAGCTAGATAATATGTCAGCTACGAACAGACCTCGCTTCAATTTTTTTCTGAAATGGCTATTACCGTTGTTTTCTATATGCTTGAGTAAAGTATTACCGTTGTTTTCTATATGCTTGAGTAAAGTAACATTGAATATGAAGGTAGCACGTGCGCGTTGCACCGAATATTTTCTTTTTTAACATGAAAAGCCTTTACTATATCTGTTGAAACTGCATATTTCCCAAGTCGGAATCGAACCATGATATGTGTCATGTAATGTAGGCGGGGTAGAGTCAAGACAGTCGTTTAACCTGGGGATTGTGCTGATTCTCGGCAAATGCAGTCATATACTTTGCGTATACGTGTCGTGACTGAATCTTTCTTTATCGCATGTGTGGGTATATATTGTACCTGATTGGTTAATTTCTTATTCTCGCTAATCTTTTCTATGAAGTCATTTTTCTCTTGTTCTTGTATTATCTCTTATATTTCTGTAAAATATTTGGTTCTCTGCGAAGTCGGATAGTTATGGTTTCTGTTTTTCTCTTGGTCACTTCGTAGTTTGTGGGGAGAGGGGCGTAGTAATTTTTCAAGGGTATTTTGTAATTTGGCTTCATATTGTCCGTAAATGAACTTAATAGCATTCTTCTGATATGCTTGTAAATGGATATACTCTTTCCTCTTTTATGTTGATTAGAGTAGATTCTAATTTCATAAAGTCTCTCTATGTCTGTAGTCATCGCAATCAGGGCACATATGACTGCAACATTGCGATTGATACTTGAGCTGGACCTGACAATTAATATCCTATGCTTGAACCGATCGTCTGATTTCCAACGTTGTTCCTATAATGGTCAGTATTGATGAAGATATCTGGAACTGATCTTCATTAATCTCTGGATATGCTTATTTTTGGTTTCTAAGATGTGGTAAGGACGTCACGGTTTGTGGTATGTAACGTAATGGGACGCCAACTGTTGGAACGATTATCTCTTGAAGAGTATCTTGGCACCTGCATCGATATATGCTCGTATTTTCTAAATGTCACTGTTTCTGCGACGAATCTACACATGCTGTCAAACTGAAGGCAATGCTTCCATTGGGTTTTTTCATTCAGTCTGTTTGCAAAATTGCCTTAATTAAACTAACGTTGAGACCTTTCGTCGAGCAGAATATTGCTTGTGCGAATTGTTTGTCTGGACCTTATGACTTTTTTAACAACTGAAACATAATTGTTTTTTTTCCTAATGATGTATTTTTGAGCTTTCATACCTGTAGTCTTTGAGCAATCGTTTGGATGTTGATTTCTCATTAAAGTAAATGCAGTGTCTCATATCATTGCGCAATGCGTGGGTGGATTTCTGCCTACTTCCGGTTTTTTATCTTTATCGTGCGATCGTGAAAAATGATGCTGTAGTTCAACAGCTGTCTGCAGTCTCAGTTGACTATACCGCTTCCATTATGTTTAGTTGTTTAATAATCCTCTCTGAAGATTTTTTAACTGCAAATTATCTCTGCCATGTTCTTGGGCTAAGTTCTTGCGAAGATCTGCCGAAAGTTTGTCAATAATCACTGGTGCTAACAGTGTTTTGTATGTACTTTTACACTGACCTAAGGATTCCAGACCTCGAAGATAAATTTCTAGTTTGTCGATGTAATTTCTTTTGTTGTGCATTGTATTACTTCGCGCTGTCAAATTGAGTATGCTTGTATATATGCATGAATGATTTTATGAATCTCCCCGAATCTATCCTTCAGTAGATCAACTGGTTGCATGTAATTTGCATACGTGAGTGCGTATCATTGAATAACGTGACGTCATTCCTTCAGGCTGCGACTTTAAGTAGTTAAACTTCTGCTTTAGCAAAATAACGGTTTAGTTGTACTGTTGAATTTTAAGAAGAAACCTTTGCCACTCAAGAAATCATCACTGAATACCGGAAGTGATTATTTTGAAATTTTCTGGTACAACGATGCATTAGGATAAGATGTACACACGTTTTGATCATGATGTGATGTTTGATTTAACGATTACTGCGTTGAAGTGAAGGTATTTTTCCATTGTCGTTCTGGGTCGTTTGTTCGTAAATACCATACTTTCAATTTGATGTCCAAACACAATTTCTCTGCGCGCAATATTTCTTCTTCGATTTTTGTCACTTCGGTTACTTCTTCAAAAATTTCATTGATCGATTTTGTCGTTTGAAGCCTCTGCGATAGTGTTAATCTGGATCTGACTTTTCTTATGCATTTTCGATTTTCTCGAATAAGCTTGTAATGCCCGTCGCGTATCGAACATAGCTGCTCTATTTTCATGTTTAACGTCACGGCACCAATATTGGAATGGGTGTGGGAAAAAACTATTCAATCAATGTACACGTTTTGTCTGTTTCTACATCTATTGCTCTATTCAAACTTGTTTATATCAACAAGACATAAGAAATGACGTACTATACGTCAAATAAAGTGTGGAGTCAATATACATAACAATTATACAACATACAAATGAGCGCTATTTCTGTGTAATATGCACATTCTGACGTATTACAAAGGCAACGGTTAGTTTTGGCATGTACAAAACGTTGATCAAACTTTTTGGAGTTTTGGACTGATACATGTACGATACTCGTACCTTTTGGCAAATTGGCCAAATAAAATATAGTACACTGTAGCTGTAATGCATTCCTAGTTCGACGACGTCCTTGGATAGACTTAACCCTCTTCGTCTTCTTCCTTGTAGTCTTCTATAAGGTGTTCAATGAGTTGCTTTGGGGTCTTTCCTTGTTTGTTGACAACATTTTGGTTGATACTGGGAGCTTCAAGCAAATCATTTAGTATTTCAGCTTTATTATAATAGTATGCAAGATGAAGCGGTGTGTTCCCAAGCTTGTTTTGCTTATTCACATCTACATATTTGCAAAGATTTCTTACACACTTGGCATAGATAGGGTCGTCTCCTACTTTTAATACTGCAATGTGTAACGGCGTATTTCCCTCTGCATCAGGAATTTCCTTGTTAATATTTTCTATATCTAAGAGGTGTTCTATGCAGTTAGCTTTCCCACCATTCAGAGCAAAGACGAAAGCCGTTCGATTTAGATCATCTACTTCCCTTGAGAAATAATCATGTTCTGTAAGAACATCAACGACAGATTTACTGTACTTCCACACTGCTATGTGCAACAAGCCCGCGCCTGAAATATTTGGCTTATCTTCTAGTGTTAACTTTTTGGATGCTTGATTTTTAAAATCTCCATTTAACAGAACTTTAACAGTTTCTGCATTTTGTTTTGTCACAGCGACATGTATTGGATGAAACCCCATCTTATTAGATGTGTCAAGTTCACTGTGTCTTTTTCGAATCATCTCGGCAATATCGCTAGCACCATAATCGCAGGCCAAATGCAAAGCCGTGCATCTTGCATTTTTCCATTGGAGATTGTGAAGTATGGGATGTCGCTCAAGAAGAATTTGAACTGCTAACATTGATCTTTGTCTAATTAAACCTATTAACGGATTTGTTGTGGTCTTCCATCCAGGCAAATTCTCATAGTAATCATCATGAGAATATTTCGTGAAAAATTCAAGCGCATCGTTTTTTCCTTCATTCCCCGCCACAATTACCATCTCACTTGATAGCTTCGTACCAGTATCAAACAGATACTTGAGAATATCTGTCTGACCAAACTTGCACGCAATCAAAGTACACAGATACCTTTCACTTGCCAAATGTATTTTAGGAATCAGATTACCTTTGAAGCACATCATCATAAATAAGTTTTTACCTTTTAACAAGCTGTAAGATGGCAAGAAGGAGTTATCATACTTTAATTCAACTCTATATTGTGCAAATTCTGCGAAAACAGAATGCACTGGAACAGAAAGGATTTCCTGTAACTGCTTCTTTTCACTGGTGTGTGCTATGAATTCTCTACAAAACGCCTCAGTTCTAAATGCCTCATGCGAAATAGCAGCCCCGTTTAATATTTGGTTTTCTCTGATAACCATGTACTCGACCAGTCGTGCAGAAAGTTGATCGTATCGATAAGGAGCGAAATATATATTATCTACTCCGAGCTTCTGTATGCTAGTGCTAATGAACCGCATTGTGAAGTCATAACTGCTACAGGCGAGAGCAGCTGTCGGGTTCCTTTCGAACGATAATAATCCGACAACGTCGGCTATAACATTGTGACTAAATTTATATTCACCTTTAGTCCGGTCGAAAAAAAGAAAGCCGTCTTTATTGCTTTCAAGGGTTCGAGAAATTGTTCTCAAACGTTCTCCTGGATCAAACTGTAGCTTTTCGATAGGACCTAATATATGTCGTGGAGTCAGTGAAATTGGCTGTTCAATATCTTTTACTGACAAGATTTGATTGTTCTGAGACCATATCAGAAAGTATGCCAGGAAAGTTTTATCATCCTGTTCGAATATGTCCCGAAGTAAGTTCTTCAGAAAATACAATGGTTCATTAAAAAAATTATCCTTTTCCGCAAAAAGGGTATCATTTTGGCAGAAAAGCCGAGCGCACTCTGGAAAACCTATCTGGAACATAAACTTCGATTCTATACGTGAAGTACATTGTGTGCATCTGTTCATTTCATCTTGACTAAGGCTATTTCCGTTCGCTTTTTTTCGCAGATGTTTATCGAGTATGCCATACCTTTCGCTGATACTCAAAGCCTCCGATGAAAGTTGGATTGTATTTTCTTCCGCAAATATTTTAGGATAGTGCATCTTTTGAAGGGCTTCATTCAAAATATAGTTGCGTGATGTAATGATCACGTGCAACTGGCCGTTTTGAACAGCTACTTCAACTTCCTTCATGTATTTCCGCCATTTTTTAAACTCTTCAGCATCAAGTGCACTGGCCCCAAATATGTCATCGATAATAACGTTATGTTGTTCAACATTGACACTCCTCCAGTCAATGTGTGAACTTATATTCAGCCATTTCTTTTCATCGTCAACTTCACGGGCAAGCATTCTTGCAGTAATCGATTTTCCTTCTCCTGGATTTCCTTTTAAGATGACAATCCTATCCTTACTAAGTTTTTCTTCTGCTTTCCTGAACTGTTCTGTCTTTACAAATATTTTGTCTTCAAGATCACCATTTAGCAGTTCTGCCAGACCTATATTATTTATAGAATACCAGTATATGATATACAATATATACACAAGAAGTATTCAAAAGACGCAAGTAAGCAATATTCAATTAAATGATAAAACTTGCTGTGTTTAGATTAATGACAATCACGCAAGCGCAAGATTAACAGTCGATATGTTTTATGTTTTACATTAATTAACAATGACTTAATGGCCGGTTGTATCCTGATAAACTCACTTTGATTTGAACAAAATATCATTTCACTGTTTAAATCTCACTTGTACCCTTCTTTAGGTGGAATAATGCAGGATTCTTTTCTGGTGCAGAGTTGATGACACATAAACAATAAGGCAATTGTGCATCATGTCAATAAAACATAAAAATATTTTTTTTAACAGGATACAAAAAATAGAACAGTACTTCGTTTTCAAATTGTTTAAAGGTTAAAGAATATATCCATACCGAAAGTAGTTCGTTCCACATATTAATTTTGCATATTGTTTCAGTAATACATTCGGTTTTTATACAGTTACATATATTTCGATATTTCATTTAAACAAATCAATCAGATGATCCTCAATACATTACATGAAAGGAAACAACATCGAATTTAAAGGTTATTTGTCTGTTACGGTTTGCAGCAGATAAGTATCATTTTACTTTAATGCAAGTTTGTTCGATTACAGGTAAGTACTGCAATCAATTTAACGAATAAATGCCATTAAAGCATATACACATAATATGAGTAGAAAACACTTACTGTATATGTTATCTGAAACAAAACACAATACAAATTTTATTAAAAATAGTGTTCAAAAGACTACCTTAAAATTACAAATATACAATAAGTGCTCATTGTGACGACGACGGTCCAAATACAGACCGAATCAGTTCAGCTACCGCACACGTCTAGAAACATATATGACTTTGCCAAATAATGTTTTTTTCTTTTTTCTCAAATATGTACACATAACCAAGTTTTTTTTCTCAAATATGTACACAGTACCAAGTTCGGAATTTGTAATAATACGAAATAGTGTTTTTAGTTCATTTATATAACAAGAGGGCCAAGATGGCCCTATATCGCTCACCTGCGACCAATGGCAATATGTGACCAACCTTCAACTCTAAACTATATACGATGGGTGTTCGAAAAGTATCCGGAAAAGTTTCATAACTTACTTATTAATATGGTTATTAGAATGAATTTTTTACACGTGATACTTTTATATATTTTCTACATAATACACAAGAAAAAAAGATAAAATTGCACTGACGCAAAGTCCACAGTCACTATGGCAACGTCGGGTAATGTTGAGCGGGGCAACTTACTCGTGAATGGAATATGACATCTGCAAAGTCTGTCTCGCACATCTAAACATTAAATTTTTTCGAAATATTCTCCTTTGCACGAGACACACTTCCCCCACCTACGGATCCACTTGACAAAGGATGACCTGAAATGCTCCTGTGGAATTTTACGTATTGTTTACCGGACAACGACGGGCAAGTCATCAACGTCATCAAACCTTTTGCCGCGCAGCTCTGATTTCGTCCAGATCTTGGGCGGTCGGCAACATCGTGCGAAGGATCGTTTTTGAAGACGTTGAACCACTCATATATGCTGGTTTTCTTCATTGAACCTTTGCCGTAAGTGTTCATGATCATGGAGAGAGTCTCTGATTTCGTTTTTCCTATTAATACACAAAACGTTATGGAATAGCGCTGTTCTAGTGCCATTTTAAGGCTTCCGCAAAACAAATGTGCTCTACTTCCATTGTTTACGGAAATGACGTCAGATTTCAGCTCAAAACGTCACGTAGGCCTTGACTAAAGGGCGCGAAAGTGGCACGTAAATTTTGGGCAGTTTTTGACGCTAGAAATGCGTTTCAATGTGCTCTTCAAAACACATAAACATGCGAAATATTTCACGATTTGCCGACGTTACCCCGCTCAACGTTACCCAAGGTTGCCATAGTGACTGTGAATTTTGCATCAGTACAATTTGCATTATTTTTTTTTCGGATTATGTAGAAAATATATCGAAGTATCACGTATAAAAATTTCATTCTAATAACCATATTAACAAATAAGTTATGAAACTTTTCCGGATACTTTTCGAACACCGCTCGTATAATCAACACAAACATTCTGTTTGACCTTGACAAGGCAAAACTTTGGACCAATTTACATAATGATTGGGTTATAAATGTTACCTGCATGGCATAGACAAGTCTTTGAACCGAGTGACCTAGTTTTTGACCTCAGATTAACCATATTCATACTCGACCTGAATTTCATCAAGACAATCATACTGAAAAAGTTTCACGAAGATAGAATGGAAATTGCAACCTCTATTGCATACACATCGTTTTTCTACAATTTTACCCCGTAACCTAGTTTTGACCCTAGATGACACATGTTCAAACTCGACCTAGATTTCATCAAATCAATCATACTGACCACGTTTCATGAAGGTCCAATGAAAAATGCAACCTCTATAGCATACACAAAGTGTTTCTATGATTTGACCCCGTGACCTCGTTTATGACCCTAGATGATTCATGTTCAAAGTAGACCTAGATTCAATCATGACAATTATACTGACCAAGTTTCATGAAGATCTAATGAAAAATGCAACTTCTATTGCATACACAAGGTTTTTCTATGATCTGACCGGGTGACCTAGATTTTGACCCTAGATTAATCATGTACAAACTTGACCTAAAATTCATTAAGGCAATCATGCCGAACAAGTTTCATGAAAATCCAATGAAAATGCAACCTCTGTTGTATACACAATGTTTTTTTTTATGATTTGAACCCGTGACCTAGCTTTTGACCCTGGATGACCCATGTTCGAACAGGACCTAGATTTTATCAAGGTAATTATACTGACTAAGTTTCATGACGGTCAAATGAAAAATGCAACCTCTATAGCATACACAATGTTTTTGTACGATTGGACCCCGTGACCTAGTTTTTGACCCTAGATAACCCATGATTAAAGTCGACCTAGATTTTATCAAGGCAATCATACTTAACAAGTTTCATGAAGATACAATGAAAAATGCAACCTCTATTGCAAACACATGTTTTTCTATGATTTGATCGGGTGACCTAGTTTTAGACCCTAAATGATCCATATTTAATCTCGACCTTGATTTTATGAAGGCAATAATACTGAACAAGTTTATGAAAATCCAATGAAAAATGCAACCTCTATTACATACAGTCACAAGGTTTTTCTATGATTTGACCCTGTAACCTAGATTTTAACCTCAGATGACCCATATTAAAACTCGACCTAGATTTCATCAAAGCAATCATACTGACCAACTTTTATGAAGATCCAGTGAAAAATGCAGCCTCTATTGCATACACAAGGTTAAGTGTGGACAGACGACAGACTACAGACGACAGACAGACGACAGACAGACGACGGACATCAGACGATCACAATACCTCACCTCAGCACTTCATGCTCAGGTGAGCTGACAAAACTACACTGTCGAAATGTTTAACATCCTAGTTCAAACATAAAAGTAACATGCAATCCAATTATGCATACGTACTGTGTTGCTGTTCCAGCCATTTCGCTCGTTCTGAATTGAACTTCTCTTCTCTTGTTGGATCTATCGGGTCAGTTTTCAAACTATCAATGTTTTTTTGTAAATCGGTTGTTTTCCCATCATCTAGGTGAATAAGAGCCTATCAAAACAAGACAAAGTACTGTAGATCTCTATAGTCAAAATAAGAAATGCTTTGTCTTATACATCTGTTTAGGTTATGAGGTATCATTCAATTTGCCTGAATGCATACACACTTTCTGTTTTCACTTTTAAAACTAGAAATGCTATTTTTCGACTTTATCATCCTTTAAAAATGGTAACAAGAGGGCCATGATGGCCCTATATCGCTCACCTGACTATCGTTGGCTATAATAAACGGAGACATGATTCTAAAATAATTCGTAGAGGTTCACTACACAATGCTTAGTAACATTTCAAATACCGTATATCGGTTTTTTTCGCGTATATCGAATTTGCGATTTTTGTCATGTTTTAATTGTAGCGAATATAATTTTCGCGATTTTAAAAAGTTGATTTTGATTTTCGCGTTTTTAACTATAGGCGAAATTTACCATGAAATCATTTAATAAATAAAGGGAAATCGCTGTGTGACAGTGCTTTAAACCGGTATCCCAAACTGTTCTGGTTGTTTTATTTGTTTGCTAAAACAAACAATAAATAGTTAAACATCATGTATGTTTATTGAATGAATGGTATTTATGGCGCATCGATAATAACTTTCGCACTTTCGCGGAGATACGTTTTACAGGTTTCAAATGTTTTAATGCTCAATTATCTTTAAAAGTAAGTATTTAACACCTGTCCTTATATTGCTTTGAGTTAAATAACAGACACCTTGTTTAATATGATAATTATACAGTTGTAAAAATATAGGCAATGCGGAACTTGAAATTTCGCGAAATGTTGTACTAAATTTTTCCTGATTCTAAAGTTCGCGATTTTCTCTGCTCGCGAATAAATCGAAAATTAGACACACGCGAAAACAACCCAATATACGGTATCTATTATCTGCCTGTCGGCCTTGTGTTTTTTTTAAGTTTTCCCTATATAAGCCTATGTGAAACCAAGTGACTTCCCCCCTGCTGGGAAGGGGTAATTTTGACTAGGGGGTCATGATTTGAACAATCTTGGTAGAGGTCCACTAGACAATGCTACATGCTAAATATCTAAGCTCTACGCCTTGTAGTTTCAGAGAAGAAGATTTTTAAAGTTTTTCCTATATAAGCCTATGTATAACCAAGTGACCCCCGGGCAGGATCAATTTTGACCCTGGGCTCATAATTTGAACAATCTTGGTAGAGGTCCACTAGACAATGCCACATGCCAAATATCCAAGCTTTACGCCTTGTGGTTTCAGAGAAGAAGATTTTTAAAGTTTTTCCTATATAAGCTTATGTAAAACCAAGTGACCCCCCGGGTAGGGTCAATTTTGACCCGGGGCTCATAATTTGAACAATCTTGGTAGAGGTCGTCTAGACAATGCCACATGCTAAATATCTAAGCTATATACCTTGTTGTTACAGAGAAAATATTTTTTAAGTGTTTCCTATTCGTTGCCATAACAACCAGAGTTCTGCATTGAATAAAATTCTTTGAACAAGTTTGATAGAGCTTCATGCAAGGAACATCCCTGCAAAGTTGCATCAACATTGGCCCAGTGGTTTCAGAGTAGATGTCGTTTAAAGGAAATGGTGGACGGACGTACGAAGGTACGACAGACCCCGGACGGAGAGTGATCCTAAAAGCTTACTCTGGCACTTTGTGCCAGGTGAGCTAAAAATGTCAATGAAAACCGATATGAAAAACATCTTTGAAATAAAGATTGAATAACATCCTATAATTGTGTGATAATTTCAATGTATTGTTAATCGAAACTGCAAACATGATAATTTGCTAACACTTTGAGAACCATATAAAAATTATTATATTTACGAAGCAGAAATAACGGAAATCATATGTTACCTCTTTAGTTTTATTCCAGTGGTAATCGAATATCTCTTCTTCAGTCCACGTACCGTCAGGTCGACAAAACTGTGTATCATAGTCATGGAATAACTGTAAGATATCAGAAAGTTTTGGTAATAATACACCATGTTCATATAACAACGAATCGTCGTCCACAGCTTTAGTAAACATAACCTTAACCCCCCAAAACACACTTAGTGAAGATTATAAACTTCATACTCATGTTTGCCTTCATTCAGTGTAAAGTATGAGAACTACGTGTATTAGGAGTACCAGCTGTTTTGTATAAAAGGAAAGTAACGTCAGAAAAGACGTCATAGTCGTAATGTTTATATTTACCAATAAATTAAAAAAGCTTAAATAAATGAGGAGTTGAAGATAACACAATTCCAGAGGCGAACCAGGTTGAAACTTCTTATTGTACGTCGTTTATAAAAGATTACTGATTTGCGGTGAAGTTTTCATAAAGGAAGCTTTTAAAGTGTCTCTTAGTTTCAGTGTTATGTATGTTTTTGTTTCTGGGTAATTGTTTATGTGTGATTTTTGAAGAAGCATATGACAACGGTATACAAAGAATTATGACAGAACTGCTTTATCCCTCTTTATATAAAGTGTAAAGAAAACGCTGCTGACGTTGTGAAAACAAATTTGAATGTAAGACGCATGGTTGTGATAGTCTTCAACTACTGAATGAAGTACGTTCTGCAACAATGTCATTCTATTGTACTCATACAGACTAAGTCCGTCTCCGTGGTCGTGTGGTTAGAGTCGCTGACTTAATATCACTGTAACCTCTTACAGATTGAGGGTCGTGTTTCTGAGCAAAGCTACCAGCCATGTCTCTTTATGTGAAACAGTTGGCAGCTTCTTACGGAGGATAGGAGTCTAGTTTAATTTCCCGCAACATACCGCATTTCTGTTTTGTGTTATTCCTTTGATTCTGGATACAATATTCCAATCCGCATCTACATTGCGTCTTGAATCCCATTTAAGTTCACATACTTCACGCAATATGATTGTCAGTAAGGAAATGTCAAAAGCTTCTGTTGACGTTACTGCAACACGTTCCGGATAGAGTGCGTTATAATCACGACCATTCAAATGTGACAGCTGTGATTTGTATCGTGTCAAACGTGTTGCCAAGTTGTCTGGGTTGATCAATCTGATGATAAGTTTTCGGAAGACCAGACTGCCGATATCACATAATAAAACATGCAGTCTGAAGGTATATGTTTTTCCTTCGGTATATTGTACAGATGCAACTGAAGACATACTGTATTTCAACCTGAAGCAAAATATTTACAAACTTAAGATACATTTTGCAAAACAAATGTTTTATTTTAAGCATTTTCGATTGCGATACAAATTCTTACAACGTCACTTTCAATACACAAAAGGAGGGTGGTAATGTGGAATAAAGCTTCGAGCCTGTGGATACTACAATTATGGCAGTGTTGGTAATTGAAACCTCATGTCTTGTACGATTCTATGGCAAACAGTGTTGTTACTGCCCTGCTCACAGTCAGTGAATGACTAATTATCCTTTGACTTCTAAATGTAACTTTGACCTTGATCCAACCGGATGACACATGTACGAGTATTTAATACATGTACATGTTAGATTTCAAAATTCAGTATACTCTTTGTTACTTGTTAACATATTGTGTAAAATGAAGATAAAAGTATAGATCAAATATATTCCGTCATTCAAGTACTGAGTCAGCTTGTTTCTTGGGTTTGTTCATTGTTTAGGGGCATTACCTTGGGGGCATTTTCGAAGACTGTTCAAATCATTATCTCTGTGTCAAAGCTGACCCCGCCTGATGGTGTCACTGAAGTTTACATAGATTAATATATAAACAAGATGGGTGTTCAGTAGACAAAATCTAAGTACAAAAAGGGGCATAACTCTGTCAAATATGACCTTGACCTACACATTTTGGCGGCATCATGACCC
>JAUMHA010395318.1:0-11572 GCA_032359765.1 Saxidomus gigantea
TAAACGACAAATAATCCTGATTTCAAGACACTTAAACAAACTCTGTACATAGAGCGTCTACTTCACCCGATTTTCAAATAAGTTTGTGTTTCGAAAATGTATCAAATCCCGATAGATACTCGTTTGAGCCTAATATAAGCACAGGTATTTTCTACTTTTACATCGATCCAGTGCTACTTTCAGATGACAGCAAAGTAATTGGATGTTATAATGGGAGTGTAACAACATACTTTACTTTGACAGTTAAAGGTAACATCTTTACTTTTCTGTAAAAGTATTGTCCTATATCGTCCTATCATTTTTGTTAAAAAATAAGAAAAACCTATAAGTAATTACTGGTAGGAGTCGAAAATGTAATGAAAATTGATTGTGTGGTAAGTTTTATTTCATATCTGTGCTATATTGCAATGTTGTTATTCAATTTGCAATGTAGTGGCTTTATACGTACAGACGATAGAAATCTGATATTTGTTTTATACAGGAACAATGTTTAAGTAAAATTCCAACTTGTAAATATGATCGACATACAATTGAAACGGGCGTTAAACTCAAACAATTCATACAATATACTTTAACGGAATTAACCACCCTCTTGATCAAATTCAGTAAGCGAGCGAATCAAACCAGATCGTTTATCCATTCAATAGATGTGACTATGACTGTGAAAATGGGTCCAGATCAGTAAACTTACACATTTTGTTTAAATGTTTCCTAAAAGTGTGAAATTTGTTGACGTTGAACGGAAAGCTTCAAGTTAATCTACTGAACACTTTTAAAGGTAATGCTTGTTTTCTGATAACACTCAATGAGTTTCTTTATTATAACGCTTGTGACTTCAGAAAAGTAATTTTAACGTCAGGATATTTGACGCTGTAGATTGCCATGTAACACATTCATACGAAGGTATTTTTCTTGAAATTTCACCTGATAACACATGATTAGTCTTCCAGTATTTTGCTTGTTTTAAGTTTGTTGTAATTTCTCATCTTTTAGATAATTCCTTATTTTGATTGACTGTGCCCTAATTTTCACTTTTTCGAATGTGAAAGAATAAGTGGTTGCTATGGTAATAATCTTTATGATAGAGACTTGAAATAATAATTTTCACGCATATTTGTGTATGTCATTTCCAATTAATATCATTTTTAACTATTAACGACTAGTCGATATTAGGTGAAAATTGATCATTTGTCTTTTTACATTGTCGCAATAATAAATGATGCTCATCTGAACCCATTTTTTCAGTCATAGACAACTAGTTGTAGGCGGTGCCCTTCAAACACTCTCGAGACCCATTCCAGATGATAACTGACGAAAGAGAGAGGCATTTTGCATGAGGACACGTCTGCCATATCACTAATAGGTACTACATCATTTCCATCAAGACTTATACAATTGATATTAATACAAATGTACCAGGGTCTAATTCTGGGGCTGGGGCTAGCGACTGACGTGATAACCGTACTTAGATACAAGCCTATAGTGTTTCGAATTTATTATTAAGTGTGGATCATATAGTGGTTCGAATTTATCACTTTTCAGAATATATATAAGGTTTTCTAGTCAAGACAAAAGCAAACAACAAACGCAGTGCTACTTGTATTTATTAAAGGTCCATTACTTACACCAAATCGAATTTTCTCTTAAATCTGGAATTGTAACGGGTGTCTTCTCAGAATTAAAAATATGACATACTTCATTGAATGTGACCATATTGTGTTGAAAATTTGAGTTTAACAAAAGAATTAATAAAATTATATTTTGCCTTTTCAAAAACGAAAGTAGGTTTTCCAATTTTCAAATATCTTTGTTATTTTCGTAAGTTTTCTCCCAGAGAGAGGCTGTAAATAGGATGTAAATACAAAAGCATGCCTATTATGAATTATAATTAAAAAAACATTACTTTCAATGATGTGCAAAGTATATGTCTGACTGTTTACAACATTCGATAAAGCGAAAGTAGGACAAAAAGACCACCCAGGTCAATATAAGGAAATACACAAACATTCTCTTGTTTTTCTGCAGCAGTATTTCAAACAGGGAAATACTCCAAGGCTATTGTAAAGTTTTTGAAGCTAGTTTCAAACTGTATTTTCCTGTTACAATTCCAGATTTAAAAGAAAATTCGATTTGGTGTTAGTAATGGACCTTTAATGTATGGTTGCAAACAGTAACTATTCAAGAAATGTATTTATTAGATCTGCATGTAATATAAATATATATGTGAAAACAGAATGATTTTATTAAGTATATAAAAGCAACATTTAATTGAGAATATTTCTCGAAAAGATGAAGCACTTAGGCTTCGATGGTATACCGGTTTGACCGGTTAAATCTTTGCGAATTGTAATAGAAATGCACGGATATATATAAGCCCATGCAAAATCACATGACTAAATAAACAATTAAATAATGGTTCTCAAGTGAACCAGTAAAATTAAGGCGCTTTCAAAAAATTTTAACCAATGAAAATAAACGTAACAAAACTATGTAGGAAGGACGGACAAGATGGCTGCGCCCATGAAATGAAATTTTGACTGAAAACGTAATTTACATTTTAGATATAATATTTGTAACTGTTACACAAACAATCAGCGTGTAATTGTGAAAACACTCCTAAAATTATGTTGTTACAAAGTTGTTTGTTACGAACGTTTTCCACCCAGCCGAACTACTTATATTCAACAATGCATATATCTACGAGTTTATCCAAGTACATTTATTAGCTGTTCTTACATTCTTTCAAATAGAAAAACATTTTTGTTTTACTTATATTAAGTTTGTTTAACACAAATCTGCGTGAGTTTTAAACGCATGAACATATTAGCATGCTTAATGATCGAAAGGCTAAACAGAAACGAATCAACTCCTGAATTGAATTAAGCTAATTTAGAAACCGGAAGACCGACTACTGTTTTACATTTGTACTATAATTTATACATATATATTTATCAGACGCTGGTATTCCTTTCTGAATGTCACCTGCGCAAGCATATTCTCCAACATAATAAGCAAACTTATATCAATAGCAATGTGTTACATTACATATTTGAACATATTCACTTTCAATATAATAAAACATTTTACTGATGTTTAATGCGATGAATCAGATGTATTATGTTCCTGATACGTACAAATTATATTACTTACATTTAAGTTTCAGGCGATGAAGGAACATCTAATGACGGTTTGACAACTATGGAAATTTTCGGTATCGTAATTGGCACACTTATAGGAATTGCATTCATCATTTGGTGCTGTTGCTTTTTCTACGTTTGTAAGTAGCTGACCGTGCATTATGTTAAATTTGCCCTTTTTATCCTGACCGTTTACTACCTCCAGAAGTATATTTTGACGTGAAAATTCATCCTAGTTCGATCTTATATATGCATGCATAGTATTATTCAAGTTTACAACAAAATCCTAGAACTCCATTCACAGTTACATGTACCATAACAGTTTTGTCAGGTGTTCATCCAACTAGGCGACATGTAGAACCCGGGTTCAAAGGACAGGTCATTTCGAAATCCCTTGAAGGATGTTCACGATACTCAGGTCAATTGCAAAAATGAATATGAACACAGCTGTTGACAGACAATTGTATGGTATCTAAGATTGGTAATCACGCATTGGGAAATGTCAGGTAAAACACAAGTAAGCATTAATGAATTGATTTGATTCCCTGTTATTTAGCCTATAATTTTCATATAACCTGCCTGCTTACACATTCAATTCTGTTTTATCCTATCATAAGAAAAAACACCAATGGTTGAACTGTACTTTTAACATTGTTGTTAATAAACTTTCACTTTTACCCGGGTGGTCCGAAATTATATCATTGTAGTCAACCTATATATAAACTATAATTACAAAATTTAATTTCCTGTTTAACTATTGAGCTAATAAAATTTAAAAGATCGCCTTGTACAAACATGAACATTTGGCCTCCATGTTAGCCTACCATAGACTTTATTCGGTCACTTTCCTTTTCACATGTTGTACATTTATGAATATATATCTCATCATTAAGAGAATAATTGAGTAGAAATCATTTCGCTATTTCTAATTTTGGCTTATTTTTTCATGCGTGACCTTCACTACAATTTCTAGTTAAGTCTCAATATAAGATTGTTTTTATCTAGTAAGGTAATAATGTGTGTTTCTAAAACGTAAGCCGATTTCTGATTTACACCAACTTTCCTTATTCGTTACCTACTTGAGTAGCAAGAAGAATAGAGAAATAATACAGTGCATTTGATATACGTAAGAACAACTGTTCTGACCGGGTGGAAATAGGTCAATTGAAGTCAAATTATAGGTAGCTTATATATTTTTTATGCAAATTTATAGTTGTAACTTTGTGCTTCAACACAGAGTTATATAATTCCACTCAATATCATCCAATCAAGCATGATGGCCTTCACCATGACATTCTCATATATTTGCATTCTATATATATATAGCTTATGATCAAAAACAAACTTTAGTGGGTTGTTAACGGGTTAATAGTCAAAGCCGTTAATCTTGTTCATAAATACAACAAATGTACTTAACGTATGATTACTATGAAGCTGACAAAAGAACAACCTTTGAGTTTTTTATTTCGACTTGGGATTTTTCTTTAGAGCATTCTAAATGTCAGCTTCCCCAAGATTAGAAATGATTAAATCGATTTGATTTTACTTCCGCGTTTTTGTGAAACAAAACGTCATTCTTTAGTGTTTGTTTAACCGTGTAACCGTAACCATACTTTTGCCCATACGTATCGTGAAACGAGAAATTACATTTGTGCATGCGTCGTGTGAAACAAGAAAACGACATTACGCATGCGCATATATATTCCTCGCCAATTGTAGGACATTTCATTAATGCCTTCCGTTTACATCATTCTCAGGGCTTAACCGTCCAATATATTTGGTAGTAATAGTGACCATCGTTTCGGAAATGTTCTTACTAAGAGAATGACTGTTCACACTTGTACATTCGATTAAATAAAAACATTTCGTAAATGTTTAATTTTTAAATCAGTCATTGAGTCAAATCTCAATTTTTGTATTATACACTTGAAGTTTCATAAATATCAAAAATGAATTAAAAAGTAACAGCCATGACCAGTTAGGCTACGCTTAGGGGGGGGGGGGTTGAGGAACTGGACAGGTGATGGGCGGAAATTATTCGGCACCTCCACTGTGATAATGATGTAATAAAGAATGATAAAAAGTTAGGTATAAATAATACTATTGTGTCACACTTTAGCCAGTAATCACTTTATGGCCACTATCCTGGTCACTTAGCTTAAGCTGGAATTCAGTGCAAATATTCCCCAATAAAAAGGGATCCTGCATATAGCATTCTTGATTTAACTGATTCGCTCAAATCATTTAAATGTCAAAACACGTTACAGACATAAGCAAATGACCAGAATCTTGCAAAGTATTTCATCTACATTTATAAACTGGAACTCCCATGGTTATCAAGGGCCTACTTTCAGAAACAGCAATGTAACATAGAGCAAGCTGCTTATAGGTCCGTCTTCTTCGCTTTGATGTAATTTTAGAAATTAATAAAATTTGATATAGTTAAAATTAATTTAGATTATTTTAAAGTCTCGGTCAACCCTGGGATTTTCATCGGGCAGAGTCCTTACATTACTTTATGGACCCTGTTCCAGATTAACTTACCAAGACTCCCTACAGACGCAGGTTTAAAAGACAAATGCAAATAACAGAGATTCCAGGAACCAGATCCTAGCTCTTTTACAAATAGAACCCTTGGTTTTTTTAATATCTCCAGTGTATAGCACCGATACACGCGAGATACCTCTGTGTTTACGACCAGTTATTATCTGTATGGTATAAAACACTGAAAAGAGATTCTGAAATTTCCAGTTCCCTAGACGGTATTTAATCCAAGGCCATCCGGATTGACAGTCCAGTACGTTAACCATCGCGCCACAAAATCGTTGCAGTAAAATCATCAGTTAGCCATATTGTTAGCCGTATTGCATTTGTTTTTAGCTAAAGATTCTTACCAAAACATTTACCTACTATTCTCTTCTGTCACAAAACGTTTAATTACAAGGTATGATGGTTTTAACATTTCTCGGATGTATGTATCAATTACCCCGGTATATATTAGGAAATAGATCTCACATTTGAGCGATATACCGACTAGTATATCGCTATGCGTACTAATCTTATCACGATGGCCTGGGTGATTAATTACAAAGCATCTAAACGTCACACAGTCTAACGCGTTAATTTAAACAAAAAAGATGTTAAAAGGGGTACTATTTGATATCACAGCCTTGAACTTGTAGTATTCCGTGCATGCCTTTCATTTCATGACATTTTTGCTGTTCTGTTTTACTCCTCAAATAAAACGCTGTTTGTCTTATTTTTGTTGTTGCTGAAAAGGTCTTAGCAATTATGCTGTCAGATGGTTTCAATCATAACTTTCTGACAGACAGCAGCTTGTTGATGTTTTAGGTGTACAGTCAAAAAAGTCTACAGTCACTTGTGGCGTACCTCAGGGGTCAATTCTTGGTCCCATTTTATTTTAGATATATTTGAATGACATGAGTGCAGTGGTTAAAAACAAACATTTGTTATATACTGATGATTCTGGTATCATTGTTTCTGGAAAGAGTAAATCGGTTATTGCATCCATGTTATCCCATGAGCTAAATAGGGTCAAGGAGTGGCTTGTTGATAATAAACTTTCTCTACATCTTGGTAAAACCGAGTCAATAATTTTTGGATCAAGACCTTAGTTGAGGTCTCAGTCAGTTTTAAATGTCTCTAGCAATGGAACAAATATCCAACCTACCAATTCACTCAAATGTATTGGGGCTATTTTAGATCAACATCTGTCTTGTGAGGAAAATGCAAGGTCAGTGGTCTCAAAGACAATTTCCAGTTTGAAATTGTTATATCGCAAAGGTAAATATCTTACGAGTTATACTAGGAAATTGTTGGTTACATCTTTAATCCAGTGTCATTTTGACTATGTTTGTTCTTTCAGGTATCCTAGCTTATCTCTCAATACCGGAGAAACAGGCTCCAGACAACTCAAAATAAACTTGTTCGTTTTGCATTAATATTTCAAGTAGTTACTGATATATGTCACTTACAGTGCCTGAAATCACACAATACATGGAGTGATAGTACAATATAAGTGAAATAAGGAAAACTTCAACAGCAACACAGTCATGTTCTTCTTTATGATTTATATGAGCATCAACATATCGGCTGATGCGTCATGTTAATACATATATTAACACAAGACGTGAAGTAAATGCATTTTGATGAACCTATGAAGGTCTTTCTAAAAACTGGCAACAACACAAAACCTTTTTTGTTCTCTTTTTATTTTTGTATCACCCAAAGACATAATGATTGAAGATGATAGTAAATACTTGTCTGAGCAAGCTGTATTTTATGTGGTCAACAGTGAGATTAATATTACTAACTTGTTGCCAACAGTGAGATAAATATTACTAATTAAGTGTTGTATAGTATGTGCAGATATTGTAGAACTCCTCTGATGAAATTCAATCTGGATTGCTCAATCTTCTGATATTAATCATATTACATGCCTCTTTTAAATTTTCAAATACTTTTCTGACCAGTTGATATTGAATTCACAGCTTGCCTTTTATCACCATTTCCGTTGCAAATACTTGGACATTTATTTCATCTACCGGGCAGCATTGTCCGCCAAGTGTTGTAGTGAAGTATTCAAAAGTATCACACTCTTTCTGATGTCTTTATTAAATCTCAGTGTCTAATCAGTATCTTATCAATTTTCTTATGAATCTCCCTGTTAACACACGTTTTTCCTCCTGTTAATACACCGGCAAAATGTGCAGAAAAACAGCATATATTATACTAGAATTAAGTGCAACGAACATAAAACGGTAACGAATATTGTGAATAGAGAACTGGAATAAAATGTAAGCTTAAAATATTTCGTTGCAGGTACAAACTCGTCAAGGATTGCAGTGCAAAGGTGATACGTAAAAGCATTCGTATTTGACATTGTTTTGAATTTTGGAATCGACAATTGGCATATTTCAAAGTTCAGAGTGCAAAGGCTTTACAGGAAGAGAGAAGAGAAAAAACAATTCAATTGTTTAAAAACTATGAACTTACAGTGCACAAATTCTATTAACCTCTTTTTTCTGTTTAAGTACATTTGTAAACTTGTTAACAAAATTATGAAATCTGAACATTTTAAAACCAAATGCTAATTTGGTAATTTCTCTTTGGCGTAAGATCTATTTTATCGAAGTCATTTAAACTATTGATTTAGTTTGTTATAGACATGTAACACGACCAAGCATTTGTGTCTGTTAGAGTAGAAATTACTTACTGGTATATGTACAAAGATACAATTTTATTAAGCCCTTAGGAGTATATGGATAACCCGTAATCGATTTGTAAACTTTTTGTTTCCTCAAATTTTATCAACCCCCGTCAAAGGTTGATGGATATTGTTTTGACGATGTCTCTGTCCGTCCTTTTCTGTCCGGAGCCATAACCAATCAACCAATGGACATAGTTGCATGGAACTTACATAGGTATGACATGGCATAGTACGAGGGCGCATGCGTAACTTTCGTCAAGATTTGCTGAGTATCGCAAATGTTATTTCCCTTATATAATTAATAGTTCTTTCCTTCTATATTCAATATAAAAGTTAAAAACTATTTCTTTGCAACTGGTTATCAAATTTTAATTGTTATTGGCTCGAATGTTTTAATGATTGTTCCCTGTTCCTGTATTTGTTTAGACATGAGGCTCCAGAGGGATGTAGCGCTTTTCTTAAATATTCTATATAGAATCTTCAGATTTTTTGTTTTCTGAAATTTATAGTGCTGATTGAATTCAACTTACAACAACCGAGTTCTGTATGATTGTTAGATGCAGAAAAAAGAATAACCAATCAGAGATGATTCCCTAATAGTGTTGTGAAAATTTAAAAATGCTTCTTTTTTCTGAAAAGGCTTGTCAGAGAATGATATTGTTTCGTACAAATACTCAATTTTGTATTTTCTTACAAAGAAATGGTTAGAAATTAGAATTTTATAGAAATAGGGCACATAAGGGGATGCAGTGGTTTTCTTACATAATAACTCTATATGGAAACTTTAGAATTCTTGTTCCTTGAAACTATTAGTATTGATTTAATTAACTTACAAATGTGCAACAACTAACTTAAAGTTCGTAATGACTGTTACTTGAAAACAAAGTATCCCTTCGGAGATGAGATCCCTTTAGGGTGGTGAAATTTGAAAAATGATTCTTTTTTCTGAAACAAACCTATACACTTTCTAGTTGTTCTGTTTCAATATTTTGTTTAATTTTGCGGGGGATATAAATTTACTGAATTTGCTTATTATTACTAGTGCATTAATTGTTTTCGTTACGCTAATATGTATTGTTTCGCCAGATTGACATGATGTAATTATCGATTTAAAACATATTGATTTTTCTAAAGATTAATAGGGGGGCGTTTTCTAGTACTTTTTAGTCCGACCGCAAAGAAGAGATGGATGTTTAAATTTTTTAAATCACATCTTATTACCGATTTATCTTCAGCTTATATATTAGAGTATAATGGTGCAGTTGTTCAAAACTTTCATTACATATTTTATAATGTAGTTGTTGTTACATTTTTTTTTGTAACTAAACGAAACGGCCCATACCCTGATTTCACGAAAATACTTAAGTACATGTAATTGCTCATCTGAGTATATTATTTCAAAGTCAAATTGTCACTAAAAATTAGGATATTTCTTGTTGTCATTTCTAACGATAGTCTTTTTTTAATGAATTCAACATGTTATAATAAAATGTTGTATAATACTAATTGCAAGTCAGATATTGCGAAAATTTTATTTAAGTACAACTCAAGAGTTTTAAGAATTTACATATATAAATTACACACCATTTCCTGCACAAATACTGACAAGTGTATCCTATTGTAATAAATGCATAAATACGATTCTGACAAACTTAAAATTTTTAAATGTAATAAACATGCAAGGGGCTGATAAGTGTTGAAATAAGTTGACCATGTTAATGAGTAATTAGTAATACTTAAGTATTTTAGTGAAATCAGGGCCAGTTGCTCAAAACTATTGTTTACTTTAACGACACATTAACTTCAAAATCGTTAACTTTTACAATTATTTTTACGTTTTGTTAAATTTTGTGTTGTCCAAATCACTGTTAAAGTTTCTGTAACGACGTAGGTAACGAATTGATAAATGACTTAACAATTGATAACTTATTAACAAGAACAAGATAGCCCAACATGCACATTTTTAAGACTGCCCTTACAGCACAAGAAAACTATATACTAAATGGTTGTTTCCTTAGCTTGCTTCAGAAGTCTTTATTCTTTTGTTTTTCTTATTTCATTGTTAGGATGGGTGAACATTTTTTAGCGAATTTTACTCGCGACACCACATGAAGGTGTGTGTTGCCCATGAAAAAAAATAGCTCTGAAACACAGCTTTAAGCAATTATGTAAGTATTTCTGTAGTTGATCTGTAACAACAAATTATTAAAATTTCAGTTTAAATTTCCCGCAGCAAATGTCTATGTTGTCATCAGTGTGAACGATTTTACAGTTTTTGCACTGAAGTCTATAGTTCATATTCATCATTTACGTTTTCAAAGTCAGCTATATTCCATTAATTAGTTTTTAGATTAAATCCTGAACTGTTAGAACAGAACTTTTAATCATTTACTTCTTGTAAATCATCCGTTCTTCATGCATGTTTATGAAACCACGAGAAGACATTTTAAGAAACAGTAGAAAATGTTCTGAAACGTAGACCAAAGGGTTTTTAGCTCTTTTTGAATTTCAAACATTATTACTAAAACCTCATCTGAGATAACAATATTAACTATGTCAAGTTCATTGATTTAAATAAATATTTGTCACTTTTAATTCGTTACTATGTCCCTACTACACAAACGAACGATTAAGAACATGTAAATGGAGCTATTCTCGTGTACCTAACAATCTCCCTTTCATATTTTACCCCAATCGTTTTAAGCTGATCCAAGCATCGACAAATTGCAAATGACAGGTCTATGTATAAAAGGTATCATTGATTACAGTGTACGTTGATAAGACGGGTAGTCACTTCATGAGAACAGGTACCATATATGAAGCATTCTAAGGAATTGAATATCACATTTTTTTTCAATACACACACTCACTACACAAACATTTTATTTCACTGGTGTCTTTTTTACCTAGAGTTCCTTGTTCCTTAGAGTATGGCAATAAATGAAATACTTTAACAAGACGTTCTACACTTAACCGGTTAAGAAACGCAAAGATTTCCCCTGTTGAACATTTTTATTTGAGTGACGCTATTTTGTTTATTTCTGTTTAAGTCCTTTTTTGAGATGAATTATTAAAACTTTTACAAAAATTCAATTTTACATTGTTTTTGTTGGGTATGAAATTTGAATAAATTTGAAACACGATAACACTGTTGAAATAAATATTTTGCCACTTTTGCGTTTCTAAACCTGTTGAGTGTAATCTA
>JAUMHA010395340.1:0-11571 GCA_032359765.1 Saxidomus gigantea
TTATTTGGGGTTGCATTACTTTGCGTTGTACTTTGGGGGTTTGCCCGCCTGTTGCTACTGTAAGTGGGCACATTCTTATAAATTTCAGAGAAAGTTACTCGGTTTTTTGACGACCTTTCATTTCTTCTTTCTGTTACAAGAGTGGGGATTGGGTTGTAGACGCGGGGATCATCTGTTTTTGCATCAGATGAGGGACGGGGTGATTTTGGTGTGGCCGTATACATTGCTTGGCATTGTTGTTCATTTGCGTGAGCTACATCATCATCATCATTATATTCAGTACCTTCCTCAGATGTAGGAACCAGATTACCGTTATGGGAGAGTTGATTTACATCATCAGAGGGAGTTGTTTTTAACGTTTCGATTTCTGGGTCTACATCTGGAGGATGGTCTGAGACCATTTTACTATACTCTTCTACACGTGATTTCAGGTTTGCATATGCGAATGACATACTCAACAAATTTTCTTGCATTATCTTAATTGCTTCAGTATTGTTCTTAATGTATGTCTTACATGTTTTAAACTCTTCCATGATTATGGATTCTATTTTTGTAGTACGTACTTTCACGTTATCTACACAGGTTTGCATGAAGTCTTGTCTACTAGTCAGTTTTGATTCCACCTCGTCCACAGCACAACTCATTGATATATGTCTTTCATTTTGGACAGTCTCTGTGACAGAATTTCGTTGTTTGATCAACAATATGTCAGCTTGTAGAGAAGCAATGGTATCTTTGAGTTGGTTAATTTCCGCTTTACATGCACATTTCTCTTGTGAAGATGCAGGTACAGAGGACTTTCGGCGATTGGATTTTTTTGACGTTGTAAAGATGTCTTTCAAGACGGAATAGTCCTCTCCCTCAAGTACTGTAAGAATGGCATGAATGTCATAGGCTAGTTTTATATCCGCTGTATCACCATGCCTTGTATTTACACGCCGTTTCAATTCCATGTTTCCGTCAAAGGGAAATTCTTCTGTTTCGCGTACTATGTTGAATAACATTCTTCTGGTTTTCTCCAAGTTCGTTTCAGATTTGTTGTACTCTAATATTAGTTTGTTTACGAACATGTCTGTTGGCAGATCCCTCACCCAAGTTTGTAAATCATGCAAATCTTTGAGATCAGACTGTGTACTTTGATCTATATACAATTGGTCGCCAAGTTCTAGCGAATCGTTCAGTGTTTTATTTACATCGGAATTTTGTACGGATGGTCGTTCTTGATTTGGGGATATCAGCGATATGCCTGAGCAATAATAGTTGTTACTTTGGGATAAGCTCTGTGTATGACATTCCGCAGTTACAGGTATTTTTACCTCTGTTCGTTCCCTAAGCATAACCGGTTCAAATTCCGTAAAAACTGACTGTTCAGTCATATTGTCCGAGGGCTATAATCCAGGTACAATAGAATACTATAAAATACACTGGGACACAGTTAATTATCTATAATAGTGAGCACATCTTACTCTTTTATATACAGTTTTCACGTATGTTATAATGTAAGAAATCGATACATATTTTTAGACAAAGAAAAGTACCTTTTGTCTTAATATTAGCAACAATACACTTTGTTTTTCTCTTTTGAGTCCAGAATCCATTTAGTTGCTGTTTACACTGCAGCTACATATAAAAATTGCATATATCCAACTTGATTAAGCACATTTAAATCCAGTTTTTGTTAGAGCACAATTTCACACGTCTTAGCACATCGACATCGACGTTTGCAGCACATTTAAATCCAGTTTTTGTTAGAGCACAATTTCACACGTCTTAGCACATCGACATCGACGTTTGCAACACACCCACATTCATTCATAACTGCTCATATAAATATCAACAGCTTAAAATATTACTTTCTAGAAATACAAGAGATTCTATCACAGAAGCTAGTAGATCTATACATATCTGAAACAAAGTTGGATTCTACTTTCAGAGACAGTTTATTTCATACTAGCCTCGTATAAACGTGACATTCAAGTAAGACACCGAAAAGACATTGAGTCGTTGTCATTAGAAAATATATCCAACGAGCTACCTCTAAAAACCTCTACAGACAAAGAAGGAAACATTTTGAATAATAAAAGATAATTCTAAAATTTTAGAGGAATGATGGTATTGGCTATTTATGAACCTCCATATGTTTCACCAAAATCCAGCTTCAGCATTTTTTAAGATATGTTTTCTCGTTCCAAACTGCCTTATAGATACAACTACACAATGTACAAACCATTAAGAAATACTGAACACATGAAATTGTTCTATTGTCCCTGTTGGTTGCTGTGGAAAGAAATATGTGTCTTTATAGAAGAGATTTTGATGTGGACATAAAAAGAAAGTGACTTAATTAACAATAGCTTGGGATATTTACAGCTGCCTAGAGGCTTATCATTTCTTATTGATCAGTTTCTGTATGATTTACTAACTATAGACTGACACTTTAATTGTCATGTTCAAATGAACATGCCTTGTTATAACTGCACTACAGATGCCTTTTAAATTGACCATGTTTATGTACACATGTAGTTTATATTTTGATAGAAATGTTTATTATAATTTTCAATAGTCCACCACTCCATACAGTCTCCAACATATATTTTTAACATGTATTTACCAGGAACAAACTGCTAATGTCCATTAATGATAGATTATTTCTTTTCCTGTGTTTTCATATTTTTGCTACAACTTGAATAGAATTGAAAGGGAATTTAATGAACAAATGAATATTTTAACTATGTTTCATTTGACAATTATTTATAGTACATTAATTTTACATGTTACGTAGTTATAATTCAGGAAATAAACTATAACTTACAATAGCTTTTAGTTAGGACTGATCGTAAACATTTCATCATTGTATATTTGCAGGTGGAGCATTATCAAACAGTCTAGCATTATTCACAGATGTCCTTCACCTTGGTAGTGATCTCATAAGCTTCCTCATCAGTCTCCTGTCTATGTACCTCGCCAAAAAACATGCAACGAAAACCATGTCATTCGGATATCATAGAGCAGGTATAGCATACAAGTAATAAGTGCATGCAGCTGAACAGGTGTAAGTGTTTTCTCATTTGGAAGTCCAGGAATCGTGGAACAAATTTGTCCCTAAATAGGTGGAAATAAGTATTTATATTTAACCCTGCTGTTGGCAGATGACCCGTGCAGATTATGATTAACATGTACATCATGCTGACTGATCATGATCTGCACTGTTTGTTACTCAAGCAGAAGATTTCATTGGGCACCCCATTGAGCTAATAATAAGGCTGTGCGAATTAAATATTTTGGAGGGAACAATATCTGAGTAAATTGTACAAAGTAGTTACATAAATCAAACAGGAAATTAGCAAGTAGATTCTAAGACTCACCAGCAGTGAGTTCAACCTGGTAAGTGTACATGCAGGTACTTGCACCTCATTTTATCTTCCTGGTACAACCATTTCGTCCTGGACAGCTTGTTCTGGAAACTCGAGAACCATGCCAAGTAAAAGATCACAAATATATGACTGAAGTTCTATTGAAAATAATTTTAAAACCTACTAAAAATGAACAAATGGGTTCTAGGTTGGTGAATCCTAATGTGTATTGTTTATAGCCAGTTGAACATTGTGTTTTTCAGAGGTGCTGGGAGCTTTATTCAGTGTATTTATTATCTGGTCGGTGACTGGTGTGCTAGTGTATGTGGCAATTGAGAGAATTGTAAAGGAACATTACAAGGATGTGAAGCCAGATGAAATGTTGATAACTGCAGTATTAGGTGTACTCTTCAATTTAGTGTAAGTACAAACTGTTCAGTAGAAGGGTAACTTTAGGATGTAAGGTTTAGCTGGCATGATGTAGTGGTCTTTTCACACTATTGACTTTTCTAGATAACATGGATCATATTGTCAGTAGAGTCACACACCAACGGAAAAATGTACTTTTTGTGGTTTCTGCAGGTAGCAGACAAGACTTAGTTCATTAATCAAATCCCCAAGTTTTTAAAGGGATTTTTTTTGGTCAAAATAGTGGGAACATATTTATATGCCCCCTGGCCCCCCTGCACCCGCAAAACCCGCAAAGGGCCTCAGCGGCCCCTTTGATCCCTGGCCAATTTTCCTCTTTTCAGTAAAAGCTGTTCTCTTGATATAGCGAAATTCTTTATATAAATACTTTATTTTCTGGGCCCGATTTTATTCTTTCTTTATCTAAATGAAAATGCTATATGGCTATAACATACTCTGAATATACTGAATATAAAGAACAAATGTAAATGGTCCTAAGAAGTTTGTTATAATACAGAGATTACAGTAACTGTATTATGTATCAAGATTTATTCAACGAGCAGACCTTGCTATTTTATGCTGCATTACTATTTACTTTTATGAAATGCAGGCTGTCAAAGGTCTGTGTACATGATGAAAGAGTTAAAAAGCTAGCCTACCATGAAATCTGAATCTTAACGAGCTCCAGTTGTTTTCAAGAAGGTTGGTTTGTGTCAGAAAATTAGCAACCTTGATAGAGTTCTTATTATTCCCCTTTGCATGTTGCACTGTCAAATAAAGAATGTAATAGGCAGGTAGGTGTTGATGGACTCAGTTCGCAAGAAAATATAGAAATTGTAATGTCCGTCTGTCTGCATTCACATCATTGTAATAAATTATTGTATACATGTATTTTATAAAATGAAGTAAAATTATATAATATTTGAACATGATGAATCAGTATCTGTCTCGAGCAATTACCTTTTCCAACAGTGTTACAGTTTTTCTTTTCTCAGAAATTCAGAGATTCCTGCTTGGCAATCTTATGTTAGATTTACTGCATTCATTCAATCATTAACAGAAAAGAGTTCTGTAAAACATGTTGGTAAAAAAATAGAAAATGCACAAAAGCATCTAAAGTAAAACAGGCATGTTTTGTTTTCTGGCAAACAGTATCCACAATCTTCGAGATTTCTTAAAAAATCTTTTTGTTTCTATTTTACAATACATTAGCATTTTACATTTGTTAAGTATATAGGATACTTGCTCCTGATTGGTTAATGTTTTCTTGGTCCTTGCACTGGTTTTGTATGCTTGTATGTTTGAGTATGTGCAACCTTGTGCCACATATTACCACAACAGTTTTCAAAACATGCTTGCCGCTAATTGAGATGTACATGTATACTAAATGCTTTATGGAGTTATGACCCTTGGACTTTCATGTATATACTTGTGCAGTTCGTTTTTGAAAATGACAAACTAAATTTGTAACTTTTATTTCCTTTGAATTGTAGATGTTTCATGGTGCTTAGATATATATTTGTTTGTGAAAATTGCTTTGAACGTATGTAATTTTTCATTCAACATGATTGAATTTCTATTTCAGAATGGGATTTGTACTTCATTCAGAGATGTGCTGTGGGAGATCAAGCTCCCGGCCCAGTTTTGGTCATGGTCATGGTCATAGTCATGGAAACGGGCACGGGCATTCTCATAAGACTACCTCTAGTCATGAAAATGATAATGGCTTCCAGAGGTAGGTTAGCAAGTTCAGCTTTTCAGGGTTTAAAATCCAGTAAATTAAAACTTATGTTTTTAGAACCTTCAGATATGTAAATTTTTTATCTGAATGTTGTATAAATATTAATTTTATTACCCATACTCAGAGATGCCAAACGCTGATGCAAAGATTCTTATCTATGCTGCAAATGCTCCTCAGAGGTTAGTTAGTTAGTTAGTTTATACTAATTTATTTTAGCTTGATTGTGAAGAAAGCTTGTAGCTTGTTGTGTCACTCACGAGTCCTCTACCTTGAAAAACAAGTACTGCTGGTATCATATGAGGAGGTACAGTCACCCCAATGGGCAGACACCTTAACCTCTACATCACCACTCCCCTTATGCTTCCAATTTCTACCACTACTAGTTAAAGATATTAAGTGACATTTCAACAGTCACGTTCAAAAAAGCCAAACATTGTGTGTTGATGATGATGATGATGATGATGACGAAGACGATGATGATGACGATGAAGATGAAGGTGATGATGATGATGATGATGATGATAGAAGCTGTGTGAGGTCAAGTTGGCATCATGTGTGTTGCCAATAAAAGTTCTCGCCTTAAAACACAACTGATGGCCTGTTTTGTAATTATATGTCTAAAATGATACATGTAAAAAATATATTAAAATATGGAGTTTACTGAAATGCTTTGATCTGAGAAAAAAACTGCAAGTCTGTGTTTTTATAAGTGATTTTGTTTGAAGCCTCAGATAGATCAGCCCAATAAACATACTTCTGCATGTCATAAACTTAAAGGGACATACCCTATAACTGATGCCGAAGAAATATCCTCTAAAATATAAATAATAAAATCTTTGGAAGTATCTAAACATAACCTAAAAGTTTCAGCTCTGCATTTCCAGTCATTATCGATAAAATCAGTGGTTTAAAATATGCTGCAAAATCGTAAATCATTCAATAATCTATGTTATGTTGTTGTTGTACAATTAATTGGTAGATGCGATTTATTACAGATGGCCGATATATTGATAAATTGTGCCCGACAGTTATGCTCTCAAAACAAGTTCAACAGTTACTGTGATGAGCCCAAGTTACATGTTTTACTGCCTTGAACAGTTCAATGAAGTCAGAATAGTCAAGCATGGCAAAGTTTGATTTCTTATTATTTTAAAGAGCTTCTGATTGTTGTGTGATATTCTTGCTAAATGATGTAATTTGTTAGGCCACACCCTACTGGAAATACTGTGGTCTATTGCTGGTACAGATGTTGTTTTTCTGTGAGGTACAAACATTTTGTTTACTGTACTTGTTAATTGATTACGTGTTTTCCTTTTTTGCCTACGCAAGAAGTAAAGTGCATCTAACTGACCTTCGGACTGCAAGTACAGATATGAAATGAAATCTGTTATTACATCGTATTGTTTGAATAAAGTCTCCAGTCAAGTCATGCTTTGTCAATAACAGTACGTAATATTCACATATAATGATGTTCTAAGCAAAAAAACCGATGCATCTGTTGCAGTAACTGTTGTATGATCTAGACTCACCTTTATTCTATCAATTAATGGGTAAAGTCGCATTTGAAAAACAGTGGTAAGAGGTAAAGAAAGTACTTTATATACTAACTAGAAAGGAAGGAAGTTGTTATTTCAGTGTAAGCCTCACATAGATTTTATCAGAGAGGTTAGAAAACACTAGCTGACTCTTAAGGTTTTTTCAGATATGAACGGTCCTGTGCTTAGTAAATGTTTTTTTCATTTTCCTGGTTGTACACGTTTTTAGCTCAGTAGACAGAAAGAAGTAGGAGTCCTATTACAGTCAGTCTTGAGTCTTTGCCACTGTTGCCATGGCAGCTTGCTTTAAGCTTCAGGTACACCGCTATTATGTAAATATCTCGGTAACCACTGATTGGAGTGATTTTAAACTTAAGTTATTAAAGTCTCCAGGGGAATTTTACAATCAAGTTACTTTACTATTGATTGAATGCAATGCAAAGTAAGATCATTCATTGTTTGACTAAGATAACTAATTTTGAGTATAGCTACTAAGTTTGCTTTTAAGCTTCTGTCATGAACATAATTATGGCAGTACCCACTTGCCAATGGGTTGATTTGAAACTTCTCTCAAGATTTCAGGCCAAACAAGATAAGATATGTCTTGATTTAATTTTATACAAAATTTGGCCCTTTTTTGACACCTGAGCAGTTAGTGGTCATGGTGGGGTTTTAAGTCCATTTGATGTCTGTCTGTCTGTCAACATTTGCTTTGGATGACATCTCCCCCTAAACCACAGGACCAATTTCAACCAATCTTCACTACTTTCCTGTTTTTGAAGCCTTGGCTATGAAATTATGCATGTATAAGCTGTAGGCTTCATGTTACCATGAGCAACCCAGTGCCATCATTGCCCTCTTGTGTTTGAAAGCAATTAAACATGTGGTCGCATGCACCTGTCTTAGTAAAAAATCACTGGAATTCATTTCTAAGTTCACATAAGTTTTAAGGCAAATCAAACCCTCATGTTGGAAAAATCTTGATTCGATTGTTTCCAAATTTCAGTGCCCGTTTGACTTTAACAGTTTGAAACTGCAATGAAATTATAAACAGCATCAACAACTCTTGATTGAATTTAAATCAGGTTGTAACACTTGTTTAAATTGGAGATTTGATTAAAGTTATGCTGCATTAAAAACAATCATGCAAATGAACTCATTTACCCATGCATGTTATTGATTTGATTGATTTGATTGACTACATTTATAATGTAATTGTTCAAGATTGTCAATTTAAGAAACAATTTAAAGCATAAAAATAAGTAAAGGTTAGTGATCATTTTGATGCATTTATTAAAATGAATTGATCAGGTTCACCATGCAGCATGTCCAATTTATTGTAGTTTCTTTTTTCAATTTTTTTTTTTTCAATCGCAGGGCAGTATTTGCTGCACTTTAAGTTGGGTAAATCAGTAATTATATACTTTATTTTTGTAAATCAGCATTGTTCCCCTATTTACTGATGTTGTATATATTTATTGATTTACCAAAGTTAAAATACTGTGCTGCATTTGGTCAAAACATTAAATGTCAAACAGTAACAATTATTGAGCATTTATTTTATCAAATGAGCCAGTCTATTAGTATTGCTGAAATTACATTAATCCAGCTATTTTAATAGCAGGGCGTTCTGTTGTACCATAAATTTGTGCATTTATAGTACTCAAAAGAGTTTTTCCATCTGTTGGCAGTAAACTTGAACAGCTTGTTATCTTAATGATTAATATCTGTCAAGTTGTCATGTCTAGATGGTAACTTAAAATAGCTATTTCATGTATTGAATATTATATGCTCTCCATGTCAGCAAGACATAACAAAGCATGCATACTATTACTTTTAAACTTATGGTTGTCAGTCGAAGCTTTAATGCCAAGTATTTTCCATACTTTTAAATAAGATCAGCATAATTTTTTCAAAGTAAATGAAGTGAAGTTACCAGATATAGATCAAATTTCCATATATTCTTGAAAGGTATGCCATTCACTTCCGTCAAGATCAGGTCAAGTCTCAACATGCTCAGGGTATAGTCAAGTCTATTGTAGCAAGTTGAAGTTAGATCACCACTATATTGTTAAGTATTGTCAAGGTCAGGTTAGGTGGTGTTTTCAGTGGGTTATTTAATAGTGTAAGGATTATTGCCTATTGATTTAATTAAGGTGAAGCCAAATTTAATTCATATTAGATCAAATGTACAATTATGTACTATTGTATAATTATGTAAAAACAGTATAACTTTATATGGTCATGTCTGTAAATTGTGAAAGTTTGTAAAATTTATTTTATTATGTGTATACTTAGTCAAATGTGCTTACTTTTAGATCAGTCTTGACAGATAATAAAGTCAGTTAATATCAATAAAGATAAGTGAAGCCATTTTGGTAAATGTCAATTGGTATCCTGCTTTAGGCACAAGCTCTTTTAACTAGAAATAAAGACAATGTTACCTAACATTTAAGGTAACTGTATTTAATAGCAGATAATTTGGCACAAACATGTATATGATATTATGCCTGTATATAATAATTATGTATGTATTGAATATAATGTGTTTATGCAGTTTTAATATAAACCATATTGCCATTCATGGGATTTCAGTAAACAGATGTTGTTACAATGCTCCTCTGAAATAAATGGTTATTTTATTGTGTTAATGTTTGAATTCTATGCCTCAATTACAGTGTTACCCCTTTCCAAGTATGTGCGTCTTAACATTATGGTATTTTGAAATAATTTGGCACAAGTGTAAATCGTAACAAGAGCATGTTTGAAAACCAGTATGGAAATGTGTTGCATGTGCACATGTATTCAAACAAATTATATGTGCACCACAGAGATAAGTGTATACACCATTGCAACCATAATTAATTAATATGTTTCATTTCTTTCAGTTTCAAGTATCCATTTGTTCTCTGAATAAATATGTTGATTGACAATATCCTATTACAAGTAAATCACACATTTCTCTGTCTAAAAGCAGATAGTGGGGACGTACATGTCCTGTGGATACATTTCTAGCTTATAGTTAGCTTTCTAATACCAAATTTAAGGTCTAAGCTTTCAACCAGCCTCCATGTACTTGGTGAAACAGCAAACTTTGCCACTTGAAGCGGATGGTGTCTGTATACAGGTGTAGGTCAATTTGGATGTATCAATACTGACTTACTTAGGACAGGTGACTGACACATTCAAGTGATCTCTGACACAGCTTCAACTGTACATTTTGTGTAGAATGTCATGTCCTATCTGCCGCTCATCCAGGAGGTTGCGGGTTCGAGCCCTACTAGGGTCACAACCGTACCTTCTCATATGTCACTAGTACTGGTTTTTTCAGGAAGCGGACTGGAAAGTGACTTGATAAGATTCATTTGTTTTCTTCATTATCAAGCTAAGATAAATTAGGATAAACTATGTCACAGGAAACTAGAAAGCTTGCACTGAAGCATTTTGTCTATGGCTGTCTTATGGTTATTTCTTGGTTAATTTACAATGATTAGTCAATAACTTCAGAATTTTTCAATTAATAAGACAACCGTGACTAAATGATATCAACTTAGGGCATGATTACAGACAAAGAGAATGGAATACAATTGACCATGAATTGTGTAAGTGGTAATCTGGTTAAAAAACGCACATGATGATGTTATATCCCTAAGACTTACTGAACACTCAGCTTTACAATCCTGTATTAAGGAGCTATCAGCTATCAGTGACCTTTTGTATTGGCTACTCATCACATGTGACCAATAAGGAAAGTGTCAAATTTACCAGAATGTTGGACTGACTGCCTTATAGAACTAGTGTGCTACATAATTGTATGAACCTCTCGGGCACTGTAACATTTTTACAGATACTTTCTCAACTTAACTTTACAGGACACAAACTCACAGACATTCCAATAAAGAAGGAAATAGAAGGGGTGACTATGAACCTTTACTTCCGGATGAAGAGAATGTACAAATGGCAGAAGAGGGAGGGCCTAGAAATCCAGAATTGACTGTGTCTGACAAACCTGATAAACAGCATCCCAAGAATATCAATGTTAGGGCAGCTTTTATACATGTGATAGGTGATATTATACAGAGTATGGGAGTATTGCTGGCTTCTATCATAATCAAACTAAAGGTAAGCTTCACACAGCCTCCTGTTGCTCGACAGCTCTGTTGTAGTAAAATGAATAAAAACTGTCAGTTTGAATGCATCCAGAGTTGCTGTTTTCTGTATCCACAAATTAATTCAACTGAAAAAAATGCATTTTTTTTTTTTGCAAAGTTTGATGCTCATAAATTTATTTTCATTCACAATATTCAGGATTATAGCTAAATTCAATATCTGTACATTAGATTATGACAGCAGTTGTATAACTTGATGGAATGGAATGATTTGATTGCATTTTTTTACCCCCAAAACGAAGTTTAGAGGGGTATATAGGAGTCACCCGGTGGTTGGTCGGTCGGTCTGGCGGTCTGTTGCATTTTCCTTGTCCGGAGCATAACTTGAAAACTACTTGTTGGAATTCAATACAACTTCATACAAT